>JAOTAY010020755.1:0-11879 GCA_025629805.1 Erythroxylum baracoense | reverse complement strand
GCCCTGAAACACTAACAAACACATCAAGATACCTCAAAAACATAACATTTAAGCTCAAAGACTTATACTAACCCATAAAAACACTTAAACACACAAACTAACACACTTTTAACCTAAGCATATGCTAAACACTCAAATTAACACTAAATACGTAATAAATTGAAACTTAAAACATGATGCAATTCACAAATATCATTTACCACACCTTGGTTTAATATATAAGTGTGAATGGTAATAGCCTCATCTGATTTGAATCCTCTAATAAGCCATTATATCTAAACATGTTGCCTATCTCTAAGAAATTGGCGAAATAAGCATTACGATCCTTATCAGCGGATCCACAAAATTGCATATTAGGTTATAGAATGTTCAGCAAGGATGGTTTAGTTTGAAAATTATTTACCCATATTGGTGG
Source organism: Erythroxylum baracoense (assembly GCA_025629805.1). Classification (NCBI taxonomy): domain Eukaryota; kingdom Viridiplantae; phylum Streptophyta; class Magnoliopsida; order Malpighiales; family Erythroxylaceae; genus Erythroxylum; species Erythroxylum baracoense. Next base: position 11,464 of record JAOTAY010020755.1, on the reverse strand, counting down.
GCCTTGTGATCCCTTGTTGATTAACATTGACCCCAGTTTATAAATTCTATGAGGGTTCTTTATTGGCCTCTTTGGTTCCATTCTTTTGTCATTGATCTTTTTATAGCTTCTTGGTGTCTTACCTTTTAAATTTCTTTCTCTTGTTTGGTGATGTTAGAAACTTATGTTTCTTTAAGTTTCCTAGAGTTTTTGTTATTCATTTGTTCATACAAATACAATCACATAAGAAAAGTGTTAAACTCCTAGAAAAATGTAACTTAAACTACAATAGTTGTTGAAATATAATTCTCGGCACTGGTGCCAAAAACTTGCTGCTTTGATTTAGAAACATATCTATAACGTAAGTATATGAGTCATATCTTTATAGTATAACCAATATAATCACTCTAGGATTGTATTATTCACTAAAAAATTCTTTGTATACTTTGGTTAAGGTAAACAATATAGTACATTTTGTTATCAAACAAACTAAATTAACGAAAATTAGTAATTAAGCAAATAATAAAGAAATAGTATAATTACGTCTATCCTTGTTTTATTTTCACCTTACCTTCTTGATTTAATAATATTCAATCCTATATAATGAATAGTTATGATTACCCTCCCTCATAACTAAGTAATCCTACTTAAAATTGATAAAAATTGAATTGTGACCTCTTGATCTATCAAAACTTTTCCTAACTATCCAATTGAATTTGAAGCAATCCTATGGGTAACTAACAAATAATTAAGATGTCTCTTCAATTTCTTATTAATTTGATGTTTATAGTTTTATTATGGTACTAACTCTTACAGCACAATAACATATTCCTAAGTTATAAAGGCAGGCTCCAATTAATGCAAACCATCTTGAGCTACATGGAAACTTACTAGATCAATTACCTATCACTTTCTAAGAGTATACTAAAGAAGATAGAAAAAAAATTAAGGGAGTTACTTTGGGATGGTTTAAACCATAATCATTATAGAGCCAAAGTGAGATGAAGCAAGATTTTCCAACCAAAAAAACCAAGGTGGCCTAGGAATTTACTTAGCTAGACTACTCAATAAAGTCCACTTAGAGAAGAAATTATGGTGGTTACACAGTCAGAAAGAGGAGCTATGGGTAAAATGGATACATGATGTGTACATTAAAGGGAAAAGCATATAGAGTTTAAAACAAAATCAGAACATGTCATGGTCTCTGAGGCAAATCTTAGGAATTAGGCAATGGATGCATAACTTAGTAATTTATAGAATTAGGAATGGAGAATCAACACTATTATGGTATGATTATTGGTATAATAAAGGTCCTTGGTACATAATAGATAAAATGCAACATTTAGAATTTGTCATCAATCTTAGTACAAAGGTGAGTAAGCTCATAAGCAAAAAGCAATAGAGATGGCCCTATGATGAACAACCTACCACATTGCCAAGATTTAAACTATGATCAAATTTACTAAAATGCCAATGAAGAAAAAGATTTTAACTCTAAAGTATTTAAAACATTTCTATAAAAGGGACTAACTAGTAGTGTGAAATGGAGAAACCTAGTATGGAATTATGAAGTCAACCCCTCATATGCATTCATCCTACGGATAAGGACAGCTGGGAGGCTAACAGCAAAGGACAAACTAAGTTTACCATTTCCTTAAAACATTTTGAAATAAGTTATAAGCATCTTGAAACAATAGACCATATTATGGTCAATTATAGATATACTCAGTGTATTTGGAGAAGCTTATGGGGAATAATCAGCACTAAGAAGACAATTTATATATGGAATGAATTGATAAAACGGGCATCATCCAGTAGGGTGGCGAGTAAAGTAGACTTCAAAGTTTTAAAAATAAGTTTGGCATCAGTTTTGTACAATCTATGGAAAGCAAGGAATAATAGACTATTCAAGAGAACGTAAGAAGCAAGGAATAGCTTTACTAGAATATTATTCCCTAACACAGGCTTTAACTTATTAGTAAGAGGAATAACACCTAAACTCTCTAAAAGCATGAAGTATAGATGGTTACTATATCAAGACTACTGATTTAGTTGTAATCTTTTTTATCTTTTATAATATTAGTTCTAGAAAAGGTTAAAAATATTTCTTTCATCAATGAATTAATTTTTAAAAAGTGTGATCATCGTCCATCCATCTGTATAAATCATCCCAAGTTTATATTTTTCAAAAGAAATAAATTCATTTATATAGGTAGCATAATTTGAGCTACTTTTTCTAAAATGATTATTTGTCTTATTGTTTTATTAGTTGTATATTTAACTTACATAGCATTGAAACTTATTTTGTAGGTTATTCATTTTTATTAAGTAATAGTCCATACCATTAAGATACTAATATATAGTTAAACAATGTATCATATCCATCTAGACACTCTTTTTAGAATAAACAAATTTTCCAATTGCATGGATCATAATTTTTTAAAATCATCTTTGAGTGCTCTATTTGAACGGTTATGCTTTTAATTTTCTTTTGGACTTAGATTTTTAAAATCACAATTCTTCGTAAACATATAATACGAAAAACTCACTTGGCCTTTAGTTAGTTAAACTTAAGTCTATGTGGAGATTTTTTTTAATAATAAAGATATATATTTTCAAATGACGAATTTTAAACCTATAAGTACTAATAAATCTATTTAAGAAATAATAGGTTACATTAGAAAGCATTGCTGTCGAGTGAAGCTTATCGAAAGTTTTGAAATTGATGCTTGATACTAGTATTTCCTGAACAAGTCTTGAAACAGATTATTCAAGAGTTTGAGTTTATGTTTGGTGATTTCTAATAGGTGATTCAAGCTTTGTAAAAGTTAATCAAAGTGATTCAAGTATTGTTAAAAAGTTTTCAAACTAGTTGGGAAGGTAACACTAGAGAGTGATATTATAAATTTTATTATGATCATAGCTTTTTCTGAGAAATATTGAGATAGCTTAAGAAATACTGGAAAGTTAAGAGTGATACAAATCATAATAAGATAAAATTTTTTAATTATAGTTGATCATTGTTAAGTGTAATTTTGTAACACAATCTACTCATTTTATGCTAAAAAATCATGAGTGAACAGGTCGTGACTTGTAGTTAAAAAGAGCAGATATCGTTCCCAGAGGGATTGATGCCAGACACTACTTGATTTAGACAAGACTTTGTTTAAGAAATAAAATTATTTAATGCAAATACTCTAAAAAATTAAATTAAAATTAAAAGACTAACCTAAACTAATAGACAATACCAAAATGCAGAAAAATTGGAATTCAAGAATCTAAAGCCCAGAGTTTACTTTTTTCCTTACTTTGTCTCCCTCATATTTTATTAATCAAATTGTGTCTCACCTAAGATTTCTGAATGTATTAATTACCCTCTCTTAAGGTGTAATTAATTGTTCCTAATCAAATTAAAGGGAATCAATTAGACGATCTCTCAATCTACCCAATGACTCTACCAATTCAACTAGTTATTAAACTATCAACTGACTTCATCGAGATCTTTCTTCTAACTGATCAGTTGACATGATGATTGTAAGTCTATAGGTCACCAACTCTCGTTGTACAATCCTACATAATTAATCTCACTCACTCTCTTGATTTATTACAAGATAACAAATAAAATCACCAATCATCAAAGACAATTTCATTCAATTAAATAAAATAGGAGTTTTAACAAAATAGTTCAAAAGCTATTCCTAAAACTAAATCAGCCTAACATGGTCTCCATAACATCATCAACATTCAAATAAACCATTTTACAAAGAATGAAAGAATTAAAATTGACAGAAAATTAAAGAAAGGGATTCCTTCTCTTCTTTTCCAAATTCTGGAAATTTTGGTGTTGATGTGCTATTTCCCCCAATCTAGATGATGATCCTTGACTTCAATCCTTCCTCAAGGTTCCAAACATGTGTTCTTCACTCAGGGATGGTGTTTCTACATAAGGGTTTTCTCTCTCCTCTAAAGATGGAGGCTTAATTATGGTTTAATAGTCCAAAAACCCTAATTTTAATGAAGCCCCACATATTGTGCCTTATTGTAATTCCTTGGTAATAGACGGAATCTTTTTGTCTTCTCCTCTTTGATCTCTAGTTCAATCTGCAAGTTGCTTCATTTCCTTCCTACATAAAAAATAGTTAATTCCTACCCTAAATTAACATCAAACACGAAAGAATAACGATGGAAATAAAACTAAACGAAAACATACAAAATGATTCCTAAACTACAATAATAATCAACAATTATACAATGCCAAGTACCTAGAAAACATATACTAATGCACAACTATCAACATCCCCATACTTAAATCTTTGCTTATCTTTAAACAAAAAAAATATAACCACTAAATTCTATCACTTCATTTTCACAAAGATCAAAACATATAATTCCTCAAATTTAAGCCAACTCAAATATTAAGTTAATACACATATCATGACTACTTTTTCATTGGTGTACATAAGAAAACTCAATAATTAAAACCATCACTCAAAGATAAGTAAAGATGCAAAATGAATTTTCCTCACGGTTTTCACTCATTTCTCTCAAGTGTTTGACGGTTAGTGTTTCGCTCAAACTTCCTATAGGAAACTACACTACCATAGGCTTGTCAATACACCAATTATCCTCTATAATGAAGACGCAAAATTAATTTTCCTTACGGTTTTCACTCATTTTTCTCAAGTGTTTGACTGTTAGTGTTTTGCTCAAACTTCCTATAGGAAACTACACTACCATAGGCTTATTAATACACTAATTCTCCTCTACAATGATTGCATGCATAAATAGATCAAAAGGACTTGTTTCAAGTGGTAATGTGGTAAGGGTTAAGGTGGGTAAAGAGGGAAAAAGGTTAAGCACAAGCATTAGTAAACTAGAAAGCAAATAAAAATGAGATAACAAAACATAACTCTGAGGTATATAAATATAACTAATATTCTACACTTATTGACGCTACTCATTTATTCTTCCTTTTTCTTTTCTTTTCTTTTTTTCTAAATACATGGAAGAACTATGAATCAAAATGGCACTATATACAATGTAACCCACAGGTAGAAATATACTCAACTCATCTTGGTAAAATTTTTTTATAACGATCCTAAATAAGATATTACTTAATACTCTACTAAGCTTGTGAATGGGTAGGTTAAAAAGGTTTAAAGTTTTAAAATTTAGGGTATTTTTAAGAAACAAAAGATTAAGGCTCAACAGAGGTAGGCAAAGGATAATACAAAGGGTAGGTCATTTAAGCCAAGGATTAACACAAAAAAGGCCTAAATCATCTCTATTAAGCATGCATCCAATAGACTCAAACCGATTTAAAGCAAGTTCTGAAGGTAATAACCTAAGGAAGTGTCACTCAATAAAGAAATAGAATGACTATAAATAGAGTCATATGGCTCAATCCTCATATTGGCTTAAATGAAAACTTATTATGCATCTCTACACTACCTCATTGTTCAAATGTCAATTTGTGACTAAGCTTATATAGCCAACTATTTTTCATCACTCTATATGGTTAACTTTCTACTCAAGTAGCCTAATCTGAGTTTAAGCATGCATTCAATCTAATTCCAACCAGTATGATAGATCTCATGGCAATATTCATTAGAATGATTCAAATGTTGTTTCATTGTTGACAAAAAACATATGATAGGCCTAACCACGCATCCTAATTAACAAAATGCAAACAATGCAATCAAGAAAGTCAATGTCACCTCCCTACATTTAAAGTTCACATTGTCCTTAATGTGACAAGTCAACTACCAAATAAGGGAAAATGACCTAAAATTAAACAAAAAGAAGAACACACAAATGACATAAAACTAAACAAAAAATGACATAAAACCCATCAAAAATGAAATTAAACTAAACAAAAGAAAATGACATGAAACCAAACAAAAGATGAAATTAAACTAAAAAAAAGAAACAAAAAATTCAAAAGTGAAAGAGTAAGAAAAGCTTATTTAGATGATGGTGGCGACGGTGTTAGTGAAGGAGCTTAAAAATTATTCCTTCGACAGAAGTTGATGAACCTCTTCTTCAAACTATATTGCTTCTTGTGGAATTTTCACATTTGGGTGTCGAGCTCATTTAGTTAGGATGTCCTTTGTTGTTGATTGGAGGCCATCTGGTCGAGGATGTGCTGAAATCGATTGACATTTATTGGTGCACTCAATTCCTTCTCCACTGCTTCTTCCTCTAGCTTTGGGGCTGTGCGAGATGTATAGGTTAGGAAGCAGCTGCACTGGTGCCCCTCCTAGTCCTCTTTGCAGTGTCCATCTGAGGATTTTGGAGTTCCATAGAATGGAACTTCAAAATGTCATATCATCTTAAATACAATATGTCAAACATACCGTGTGTAGTTGTATGCAAATTCTCCGTATTAACATTATAGAACACACCCAAAGTAGAAGCAATATGAGACATCCCAAAATACGAACTCTTTTGATTAATCATACTCACTGTTGATGAAAAAATCCTATAAGGTGTGTTGATTTTAATTTTTTGATCCATGCATCATAAAATGAAAAGTTCTTTGGCCAAGCATTTGTTGCTTTCCGTTTTATTAAACATAGTCAAACAAATAAATTTATATAAAAGTAGAATATGGTGCATTACGTGAGTCAAAATGTTCTTCATGTTAGGGCTATGTAAATATAATGCCCTGGAAAGTAAGTGTATTTATATATAACTTAATTTTCTTCTAATTACAACATTGTAATGAAAATATTTATTATTAATAGAACAAAAGAGTTTTGTTTTGCTTGTATGAGCATAATATAACTAGTCATAAGGTACCAAATATAACTAGTCATAAGGTACCAAGGTTCCTTTGTAAATAATATACATATACATGGAGATGTATAGGAAACATGTATATTATTAGAATCTATATTAATTGATTCATAGTCGAATAATCAAGTTGGTCGCTTGCTATAGTGTTGCAATTTACCTCTATATAAGTAAAGGAGTTTACTTAAAGGGAATGATGAGTTTTAAATTATGATAGTAGTTGACTATCGGTAATGACACTATTAAATGAATCTGGAATCTCGTATGTTTTTAAAAAATAAAGTAGGCCATTACTTTAATCTTAAAATATACACCTTGGCATTCGTTTATTATGAACCAAAATCTTGATGAGTGGTGAACTCATGTATCTTTCGTTATAATTCATGATATGTTCGGAATGGATTTTTACAGGGTATCAATCTAGTGTCTACACCCGTGCACTTGCGGTAATTACCAAGGTTAAAAATATTGAAACTTAGAGCGTGTAGTGCCTAAGGTGTCTATCCCACGAGGAAGGGAACTAGTCCTACGTCTAATGGTAGCTAAGTCACAAACCTAATAATTACTAAAGAAAAGTAAATCAATCAAGAATCAAATACAAGAATTTAAATCACCAAAATAACAAATAGAAGCAAACTCACACAAGCAATTCAAAATTCAACCTAGAAGCGACCAATTGAGAGAAAGGGAGAATTTATTCGAAATTAAAGAAAATCTATCCAATTATGAAATTTTTGATTTTATGGGCCTAAACGATCCTAGGGTGAATTACTCTCTCTTGAGTTATAATTATTATCCCTAATTAATAATCCCTAATTCAAATTATTGAAATTGTGATCTCTCAATCTGTAATTTGTCCAAAACCTAAATTAGTTCTAACGCTGTCTATTAACCTACTGAGAATCTGTGCTCGATCTCTCGTTATACGAATCTAACAGTTTGATTCAATTCTCTACCTATCGAGTTACCTAACTCTCGTTAACCTAAATAGATGATTTTCACCAGCTCACCCTCTTAGTTTATTACCCAGTTATGACGAAACGAACTGAATCACAATAAATCGAAATAAAACACAATCAAATCAATTTTGTTAATCTCAAGAATAAATAAACCGGAAGGTGAGTTTAGATAGGAAAAATCAACACTCAACGACAAATAATTCTAATCAATCTCATATTCCATACATCAATGAAATCAAAATAAAAACTAGAAGATACTGTTGAAATGGATCTCAAAGTCATGACTACGAGAAACCACCTGTTCCTTAAAGTACGTTGCATCAAGCGTATCTTCATGCCTCTCTTCCTTCATCTCCTTCCTCGATCGATTGATCTCTAACTAGGTTTTCCCTCAGATTTTCGGCAGAATCCACACTTTTTGCAACTCTTGGCTCTCTCTCTTCTCTCTTTTTTCTCCTCTTTGACTTTTGTCGCATCATATTCTATTTATATCTTTGAGGCTCTAGGTCAAAGTTTGGGTCGAAATAATCAAAAAATTCATTCGAAACTTGAATTTTTCTGTCAGCCCGACGTATTGTACGATCGTGGCCCTACCTTCCATGACCGTGGCTGACACTTTTTTCTTTCTATCACAATCATGTCCTGAAGTGCACGATTGTATCCTAAATGGATGCTCTCTGTCACGATCGTGGCTCTTGGTGCACGATTGTGGCCTAGCTATTTTTGGATCTTCCTCTTCTGGCACGATCATGGCTTGTGTGCACGATCATAGCCTATACTTTTGGGCCCGAAAATTCTTTGACTCTTCCCATTCTTCCCTGTTTACTGTACAACACTAGCAAACACATCAAATTACCTAAAAAATATACAATTTAAGCTCAAGATTCAAACTAACCCATAAGAACACTTAAACATAAAAACTAACATAATTAAACCCTAAATGCTAACTAAACACTTGAAATGACATTAAAATACTTATCAAATCTAACCCTAAAACATAATACAAATCACAACTATCAACATCCCCACACTTAAATGTTTGCTTGTCCTCAAGCAAATAAAACAACAAACATGTAACATCAAAGACACACAATGCAATAATGTGACAATTGCTCTAATCTTTGTGAAATAAATTTAATCATGGACACAATCATTCAAATTATATCAAATCATTAACAAATAAAATAGGTGCCTAGGGCCTTTGACTAGATATACAACTTAATCGAGACCCATGTGCTAACTTATGTTCCCTTTTTAATTGTGCACACAAATTAATAATTGTTTGGTCTCTCAGACTTTGTAACCATTCCTAGGTATATTTCCGTGAAACTTCAAACCTATTACAAGCTTAGTAGGTTTTTATTTAAACACACAATTTTTATTGTGTTTTCCATTTTATTTTATTTATTTTTTCGAGACTTAGTCTTTTACTCGAAGGCAAACATTGGTGATGAATGTCAATCATGTTACTTGACTAAGTCATTTATTAACAGCTTGGTTGGAACGTCATTATAGCCTTTTTACGCGAAGGCACACCTTTGTAATGTATTTCTATCTGATTACTTAGCTATTATCACGTGTTCAACTGGCTACTAGCTCTACTCATAATCTGTAGGTTAGCGGAATAGTGATTTACTAAATTAAACCTTTTTTTATTGCCTACCTTGTTGCTTTTAGCTATTCTTTTACATGAAAAATAGTAGTTGAGCTACTTAACCTAAAAGGCCTCAAATTATGAATTAGAGAGAGCTAAATTTACACTAAGTCCTAATTATGCTATATATTTATTCAAAGGCCTCCTAATTCACTAATTTCGCAAGCTAATGATTATTAATAACCTAATAGACTATGTCCAAAATTAAATGAATTTCACTCAAACCTGAGCCATTGACACATTTCACATTATGTAACCTAATGCTATCATACGATATGCAAAGTCACATAAAAAACAAAAACACAGAATCCATCCCCACACTTGAACAACATATTGTCCTCAATGTGAGAAGAGAACACACATGACACATACATTACAGAAATGTGAAGATAGAAACACACACACTTTTTTTTACAAAGAAGAGCATAAAGAAATTAACGACAAAACATAAAATGAAAATAAAACTAACTTTAAAATAAAATTAAAATAAAACTATTAGATGTTAAATAACACACAACTAAAATAGAATTGAATAGAAAATGTGGGTTAGACTTGAATCCTTTCCTTATAAAGTTTGTCGTTTTCATAAGCATTAAGACAGAATTCTTCAAGCTTGTAAGGTTGTAGAAGTCTCTTTTCACCATCTTTTTTCCAGTCAAAATTTAATGCTCTAATTGCCCAATATGCTCTATGTTCTAATTCGACTGGTAAGTGACAAGCTTTCCCATAAACTAGTCTGTATGGGGTTGTTCCAATGAGTGTTTTAAATGCTGTCCGGTAGGCCCATAAAGCATCATCTATTTTAATTGCCCAATCTTTCCTAGAGTTATTAACTGCCTTCTTTAGGATTTGTTTTAATTCTCGATTAATGACTTCCACTTGGCCACTAGTTTGTGGATGGTAAGGTGTAACCACTTGATGATGCACAATGCATCTTGGTAAGAGAGCATCAAAAGATCTGTTACAGAAATGTGCGCCTCCATCACTTATTATTGTGAGTGATACTTCAAACTAGTTAAATAGCCATTTAATGAACTTTTGCACTACTTTCCCATCCTTGGTTGGAGATGTTGTTGCCTCGGCCTAGTGCGAAACATAATCAACTCCTACCAGAATGTACATATTTCCCATTGACGATGGAAATGGTCCCATGAAATCAATGCCCCAGACATCAAAAACTTCCATCCCTTGAATATTGGATAATGGCATTTCATCCCTTTTAGAGATGTTACCCATTATTTGACAACGATCACATTGTGTCACATAGGTTTGTGTGTCTTTAAACAACTGAGGCCAATAGAATCCACTCTCTAGTATTCTGGCTGCCATTTTATTGGCCCCATAATGCCCAACGTACTGCCCTTGATGGCATTGCTTAAGGATATATAACATTTCCTCAGCGTCGCATTAATCCATCTACACAATTTCAATATAAGGTTGGCTCATCCCAGATGTATCGATTGCAGTCATGTAAATTTTTTTTCTTTATTGGTATGAGAGATCAGATGGGAGTTTACCACTAGAGATATAATTAGTGATATTTACAAATCATGGTGTCGTTAAGCTCTCAAGTAGCATCAACGTTTCATCTGGAAAATTTTCGTTAATATCCTTATTCGACTCGTACTCCCCTCCCTCAAGTCTGGATAAATGATCTGCAACCATATTTTCGGCTCCTTTTTTATCCCTCACCTCCAAATCAAATTCTTGCAAAAGTAACACCCATCGAATGAGCCTTCGCTTTGCATCTTTCTTTTTGAAGAGGTAGTTTAATGCCATATGGTCAATGAATACAATTACTTTGAACCTAAAAGGTACTGTCGGAACTTATCACACGCATACACCATGACCAACAATTCTTTTTCTGTAGTGGTATAGTTCAATTAGGATCCTATAAGAGTTTTACTAGTATAATAGATTACATGCAATTTTTTATCTTTCCTTTGGCCCAGCACGTAACCTATGGGTTGGTCACTCGCATCGCACATAACTTCAAATGGAAGTGTCCAATCTGGTGGAGATAAAATTGGTGCTGATACTAATGCCTCTTTTAAAATATTGAATGCATTTATACACT
>JAOTAY010020754.1:0-11884 GCA_025629805.1 Erythroxylum baracoense | reverse complement strand
TAGGTTTTGATGATGTACATATGGAAATTGTTGAAAGTCACAATGTAGACAATCAGGTTTTTATGAAATGAAATGAGGAAAAAGTTGGTTTTCAAATATTGTGGTCTCCTTATGATGTTTTATAAGTGAATTATGACACCATGCCATGTGAAGTTTATGTAGTGTTCGAACGTAGTTCTCCTTATCATAGGATATGTATCGAAATGACCTTCGGGCGTCCCAGTGTGTACCTTGCGATAAGGGGGCGCTACAATGAAGGTGCTCTTAGGAGTACAATTCTGATCCAAAAGGATATGAGATATGTGAATTAGGTATGAACAAATGATAATTTGGATATTGTATGATTTTAATAATGTTAGAAAATGATTGATGAATGTATGACTAATGAATTTAGAATAATCAAGTATACTTGCGGTATAAACCTAAAAGTGCAAACTAGACAAATACATGTTATAAAGTATGAACAGTTAAGAGTTATGATTTAAGGATACATACCCGGGAATAGTCAAATTGTGCCTGCATTGAACATGACACGTATATATGTGTATGATTGGATATTTATATGATTGAGAAACTTAATGATGTGTGAAATATGTTTATATTGCGTGAAGATAGATACGTAAGTTGATTGTCAACATCCAGACATTACTGGGTCATCAAGGCAATAGCTTATCTGGAGCATACTGTGAGTCAACCTAAATGTTTTCTCACCGTGAATGATTTGTTTTTGTTTAAATTTCAATTATTAAATTGTTATTGATATGATTTTGATAATTTCGGACATTGATGGTTTGAGGAGTTTGATAATTGAGATTGTATTGAGAGTGTTTCCTAAATAGAATGTGAATCGGAAAAAAGTATGTGTACTTAACAAAAATGTTGAATCTCAAACTTAGATCTGATGAATATGTGAAAATGACTGTGCATTACCAATGAAAAATATCAATAGCATATTTTGTGAAATGATGCATTTCATCACATTGATATGTATGATCAGATAAAGGAGATGTGACTGGAGTGACATGTCTAAAAAAGAGCTTAAAGCTCAGAAATATGTACAGAGAGCCACAGGCTCAGTTATCAATGAGCCTGATATTCATAATAGGTATAGGACAGTATATGAAATGAGCCTGGTATTCATAATGGATACAGGACAATAAATAGGCTCTCGGTCACAACAAAGTAAAAATGAATGGAGTCACATGTGCATTTGCATATCATCCTTATATATATATCATATGATTGAATTGAAGTGAATTATTGAAATGTTTGAAATGAAGTTGAAAGCAAATGAAGATGTGATGTAATATAAAATGTTAAATTTTTTTGATATACTTATGAAAGTATGATAAACTTGATGCACTTGATAAGAGTGATGTGATATGCAATATAAGATGATATGATTTGCCTACGAATTGAATTGTAAATTGTCCTTATGTTTTGATATGAGTGAGCACATCGATGATAGTTTACTCACCGAGTTCGCAAACTCATCAAAAATTGTGATATTGATTTTCATGTTCAGAGGAGACATAGTTACATTAATTGGAGTATAGCTACTGCAATTAGAGATGAGTTAGTGCTCAGGCTCAGTTGTACCTACACATGTCTTCAGTTATTTCGTATCAATAATTGTATTTCTTAACTATTGTACAATGTATGTGTGAATTCTAAAGTGTAATGACATTTATGACTAGTCATGTTTGTAAATGAAATGGGCCAAAATGAATATTGGTTTACTTAAGATGTGTTTGATGCCTGCAAATTTTGTAAACAGTTATTTTGATCATCTTAACGTGCCATCCTTGTAGAGTATGTTCTTGAATATTTGTCGATATGTTCGGGTTTATGCTCTATGGAGGTGGTGTGTTACAGAAACAATGACTCAAGATCGTGTCAGAAGCACTAAAGTCAGCCCATAATCGTGACCTATATGCCACGATTGTGACAGAAGGCTCGGATGTGACCCATGATCATGGCATGTAGGGCCATGATTATAGCCTGCATCGGGTAGACACACAGACACTCAAAAACGTCAAGTTTTGAGGGATTTTTTGGACCTTTTGGACCCCAGAAAAATCCTAGGATTGCTCAGAACACAAAAGGTATTTAAAGAATAAGATAAAGAAGAGAAAGAGCTTTCGTATCAACCACTTTCAAAGAAACCCTAGAGAGATTTGTCGAGAGATAGAGAAAGAGAAGAAGGAAGAGAGAAGTAGAGAAAAAGTTGACTCGACATACTTCACAGATCAGGAGTTTCCCGACGTCACTGCGTCTTGTCATCCATTCAACTTCATATTTCTTGTTATTATCAATTTTATTATTGTATAGGATTGGAATAATAGTTGTTGATAAGATTTTTAGATGTTTTTGATGATGTTTTTAAACTCACCTTCGGGGTTTATATTTGATTTAATGAAAATTGATTGTTTGTGTTTTACTTGAATTATTGTGATTTAATTTATGCAATTGTATAATTCGGTGATAAACTAAGAGGGTGAATCGAGAGAAAAATTATTAAATTTGGTTAACGAGAGTTAGGTGATTTAATAAAACGAGAATTAAATTAAATCGGTAAATTGTGCGAAGCGAGATCTTGCAATAGTTTCTGATAGTTTATTAGACAACTTTAGATCTAATTAGGATTTTGGATAGATTGTTAATTAAGATATTGCAACTTCTATAATCTGATTAGGTTTTATAAATTAGGGTTAATGGTTATAACTTGAGAGAGAGTAATCAACCCTAAGATCGTCTAGAACCAATAATCCAGTAATTCATAATCGATTAGGTTAGCGTTAAAGATTAGTAAAATTCCCTTTCTATAAATTGGCAATTCCTTAGGTTGATTCTTGAGTATGCATTGCAATTGCTAATTTGTTAATATTTTCATTATTGATTCTTGAATTGATTTGCTTGGTTGAATTGCATTGTTATTTTAGTTTCGTTACATTTGAATTCTTGTGATTTGCTTTGGCCTTAAATTTTTGGATTAGATTATCCTTCCTCAAGGAATCGACACCTTAGGTACTACACAAATGACCCATGCACTTGTGGATTATTGAGGTTAATTAATTAAAACTTACACACATCGAAGAATGATGATCAAGTTTTTGGCGCCGTTGTCAGGGAGGCGATTAGTTTAGTTTTATAGTTTAAGGCATTTATTTATTTTTTAATTTTTATTTTTGTTCTTTCTTTCCTTTTCTGAAATCGTGCTCTTACATGAACACAAAAGTCATGAGAAGATCGAGTCGTGTAGCTGAAACCTCAAATTTAGCATCACTCGATTATAACGATCCCTTAGGAAAGCTCGATGTGAAGAAGAAGAGGAAATCGCAAAAGCAACAATGGCCGAGGAATTTCAGCAAGATTTGGACCACCAAGTGAACCAAGTACATCAATAACGAACCCTTATGGACTTCATAAGACTAGGGTTCAATTCGGTTAACCAAGAAGTAGCTAGGCCACCCGTACAAGCTGCATCGTTTGAAATCAAACCAGCTTTCCTAAATATGATTCAATAGAACATGCAGTTTTATGGACTAACGAATGAAGATCGTAAAGCACACATAGGGAACTTCCTTGAAATCTGTGATACCTTTCGGTACCATCAAATATTAGAAGATGTAGTCAGAAACAGGCTTTTCCCTTTTTCCCTTAGAGATGGAGTGAAGGCTTGGTATCGTTCCCTTAACCCAGCCAATGTCACGACTTTGGATTAGCTAGTTCGTGCCCTTTTAGATAAGTATTTTCCCTTGACCAAGACTACAAAGATCATTAAGGAGATTACTAACTTCCAACAAAGTGACGAGGAATCGTTCTACGAAGCATGGGAATGATATAAGGATTCGCAAGGGAAATGCCCACACTATAACTTACCTAAGGAATTCTTGTTGCAAACATTTTATAACTACAAGAGGCATAATTGACATAGCTTTAGGAGGATCATTGATGAGAAAGACGGTAGATGAAGTGTAAGAGATGATAGAGGAGATGGCAAGTAATAGCTACTTATGGACGAACAAGCGGAGTAGACAAACTACTACATTCTGAGAACAAAAAGGAATTGTAGCTATTAATCAGATGACAGAAATGCAAGTAAAAATTGATAGCTTGATTTGACAGCTCAACAATATAATGGCTTTGTCCTCGGTTCTAGTGAAAGCCATGTAACTTAAATATGAACTTTGTAGACAAATAGACCATGTTACGGTGGCCTATTTCTTGATGAAGGAAAATGATCTAAAGTAAGTGAATTATATGGGAGCTCAATATGGACGAGGAGGGGGAAACAATCCCTACTCCCGCACTTACAACCCTAGGTTGAAAAATCACGCTAACTTCTCGTGGACAAACAATGTTGGAGGACAGTTCAGACCTTAAGGACAATCAGGCTTCCAATAAGATAAACAAAGCTCAATGGAATCCAAGTTGGATAAGATTTTAGATAAAATTGGAGGCATGGAGGATGCACATAGGAAGCTTGAAAGCAAATTTGGGTAAGTCAGTAAGAACCATGCCCCTTCAATATATAATCTGGAGGTCCAAGTAGGTCAACTAGCGGAGGCAATTTCTACTTAGAATGCAAGAATCCTTCCAAGTAATACTGATTTTAACCCAAAGGAACGGATCATGTCCATTACTCAAACCCAGGAAAAGAAACTCGAACATGCGAAGCAAGACGAAGCTAAGGGAAAAGGACAAGTAATTATGGAATTCCTTTCAAGTTAGCTTGTAGTTGAGCAAATCGAGGAACTTAGACCTAAATTTTCATACCCTATTCTAGCTTAGCGGAAGTCAATTGCAAGTAGGGTGATGAGGAATTCTAGAGAGGTTGAAAATATAACGGAACATCTAGAAACGAAGCTCACACTAAAGGAATCAAACAAGAAGAAGGTTAAGGAGCACATAGTGGAAGAAAACCCTAACATAGCACAGAAGAAAGAGGACCCAGGGGATTTTTACATTCCTTACAGTATCAATAGAGTTGCAATAGACAGGGTATTCGTAGATTTAGGAGCAAGTATCAATATGATGCCCTATACTTTCAATCAAAAATTGGGGTTAGGAGAGTTAGAACTCACAAAGATGCTAGTGAAGACGGTGGACAGAACGCTTCATCAATTGAAGGGGATTATTAAGGATGTGCACGTATAAATTGATAAATTTACCTTCCCTATAGACTTCTATATATTAAAGAAGATATGGAAACTCCTATGGTCCTTGGACGACCATTCTTGGCTACTACCCACTCCATAATTGATGTTGATGGGGGTGAACTAACTCTGAGTTCAAAGTGTCAAAGAAAGACAACAATTCTCCTTTACCTCCAACTAATATCAAGGAAATCGAACCTCGAGGACAATAAGAAGATATTGAGGATCCTAGGAACGCATTTAGAAATAAATGATTGTGAAGAAGAAGGCAAAAGAAGGAAAATTAGAGGGAGAGTGGAATTCAAAGTATGGTAGCTCATGTGCAAATTGTAAGATCAATGACTGCGCTACCATTATACGATTCATTCGAACCACCATGAGCATAAGAAGAGCGTCGAGCTACTGACGTTAAAAAAATGCTACATAGGAGGCAACCCATGGACTGTTAAATTGATGTTATTTCCTTTGATTCTAGATAGTTAAATTCCGTAGTTAGGTTAGTTCATTTCTGAATAAAATCGAAAAGGCATAGGACTTTTCCATTAATTAAATGAACGAGGAAGTAATCAAAAAGAGGTGAAAGGGCCATAAATAGTTAAAAAGTGATTTCAGGGAAGAGAAGAAGAAAAAAAGAAGAAATATTAAAATTGGTGAAAAAATTACAGGCCACGATCATTGCATACAGTAGGGTAAAAAGGGGACACGTAAATTTTTAAGTCATATTTTACCATTTTACCCTCTATCCACTTATATATTTATTTCTAACTTTATTTTTTCACTCACTTTCATTTTTACTTTATCTCTCTAAGTTTAGAACCTCCAAACACTCTCACCTCTCTCAATCCAAATTTTAAATTTCTAGTCTTTTCCAACTTCTACCTACTGATAAGTCAGTATACTGCGCATTAAGCAATCAGCAAAATGGGATCAATCATTAGGATGAAACCAAGTCTCAGGACAAGGGATAAGGAACAGGACAACGAACTTCAGAGCACCCTTCCTGATCTACACAGAAAAGGAAGGTATTCGTTTTCAATCCCTCAATGCTAAACAAATTTTAGTCCCTAAATATTTTGATTTTGATATGCTTGATATGCTAAAACTGCTCGATAGGGTAGAGAACATAGCAAAAAGAATTCAATGGGAAAAATTTATACACTTCTAATTTCCTGTTTACCATGAGCTCACTCTAGAATTCTTTAGTTCCCTTTTCTATGAACCTAGGAACCTTAAAGAAATGTGATTTAGGTTGTAGGGATGAGCTTATGAGCTAAACATAGAAATCATATGCGATATGTGTGGGTTCCCCAAATCTTCCATTATCATAGCATTTCAGTGTGCATCTCCACACATGTGTTGAACGCTATTATTGTGACTCTATGCAAGAAGAGAAACAATTTAGGTATGGAGTACTTAGTTTCCGTCATTCCTGAGTATTATGGCGTGGACTGTAGTAGTTTAACTGTCCATCTCCTAGACTTCCTAAATCATCATCATCTATGGCGTGCTAAAATCCTTAAGTCCTATAATATAGAACTCCGGGATATCAGCCAAAAGATGTATGTGAGGATCAGGGCTAGCTAGGCGAGTTAGAGTACAACATCGCCTTAGCAGGAAGAAGAGGATTTGACTAGTGAAGAGCCCGAGAAGGAAGAAGAAATAGAAGAATCGAGCTAGAAGAAAGTGTTTGATACAATCTTCGTGAACCCCAAGGTAATCACAAATACACTTGCGGAGAACTCTAGAAGAATGAAGGAGATGACCCAAACTCAACAACCTCAGAGCTGGGACATACGTCGTATCCATTTTTATTTCGAGGGGAATCTAATTACCACGTCCAACACCTTCCCCACCTCCATCACCATGAGGCCTTGTTCTAACCATATTCTTTTTACCTTTAGTCTTTACTTACTTTTTGTTTTACTTTAATTTTATGTTTCTTCTTTCCATATGTGTTTGTTTTTTCCCTTCTCACATTGAGGACAATGTGTTGTTCAAGTGTGGGGAAGGTTATGTGTTTTGATTTAAATGTGAGTTTTGCACATTATATGATAGCTGTTAGATTACATTTTGTGAATCGTGTGAATGTGTCAATGGCTTAAATGGATTGAAATTTATTTAATTTTAAACATAGTTTATTAGGTTATGTAGAATCATTAGCTCACAAAAATTAATGAATTAGGGTTCTTTGGTTAAATATACAACTTAATTAGGATTTAGTATTAAGTTGTAACCCTTTAAATTATCACGTTCATTCATAATTTGAGGTCTTTTGACTTAAGTATCTTTGCTAGTATTTTTTCATGGAAATGAGTAGCTAAAGCAACAAGGTAGGCATTAAATAAAAAATATGTTTATTAATGTTAAATAAATCACTAATCCGTTGTCCTTTGGGTTATAAATAGAGCTAGTAGCTAGTTGAGAACATGATGTAGCTGAGTAATTGGATCGACACGCATCACAAATGTGTGCCTCCAAGTCAAAAGGCTATAATGACATTTCAACCAAGCAGTTTAATAAAAAAATGACTTAGTTAAGTAACCAGATCGACGTTCATTACCAATGTTTGCCTCCGAGTAAAAGACTACGTCCTTGTTTAAATAATAAAAAAGATGTTTTCAAATAAAAACTTACCAAGCTTGCAATAGCTTGACTTTTCATGAAAACATACTTAGGAGTAGTTACAAAGTTTGAATGACCAAAGAATTATTAATGCATGTGTGCAATTGAAAAGGGTAAATAAATTAACACTTGGATCTGAATTAATATGTATATCTAATTCAAAGCCCCTAGTTGCTGATTTTGTTTGTTAATGATTTGATATGACTTAAATGATTGTGTTTTAAATTAAATTTACTTCATGAAATTAAAGTTATTGTCTCATTAGTGCATTGTGAGTTGCGTGTTTGTTTTTTTTTTCCTTGAGGACAAGCAAACATTTAAGTGTGGGGATGTTGATAAGTGTGAATTGTATCGTATTTTAGGGCTTAATTTGATGCATGTTTAATTGTTAATTTAATCGTTTAGTATGTGTTTAGGTTAGAATTGTGTTAGTTTTCTAATTATTTATATTTTAAGTGTTTTATAGGTTAATACAAGTCTTTTGGCTTAATTATTATATTTTTGAGGTACCTTGACGTGTTTGTTAGTGTTTAGGGTTAGCATCAAAGAACGAAGAAGTTTTGGAGACACTAGGGCTTAAACAATGGCCTACGATCATGGTATAATAGGCCACGATTATGATAGAAGCACTGGAGTCAGCCCACGATCATGGCCCATATGCCACGATCATGATAGAAGCCTAGGACGTGACAAAAGGTTCAGATGTAGCCCATGATCGTGGTATGTAGGGCCATAATCATTGCCTGCGTCGGGTAGACGTGCAGATGCTAAAAAACGTCAAGTTTTAAGGGATTTTCGGACTTTTTGGACCCTTAAAAAACTCTAGGACTACTCAGAACACAAAAGGTATTTAAAGAATAAGACAAAGAAAAATGAAAAAGTGGAGAAGAAGTCGAATCAACGTACTTCACAGATCAGGAGTTTCCAAACGTCGTTGCCTCCTGTCATCCTTTCAAATTCATATTTCCTGTTATTTTTAATTTTATTATTGAATAGGATTGGAATAATAGTTGATGATAGGATTTTTGGATGTTTGATGTTGTTTCTAAACTCACCTTTGGAGTTTTATCTTTGATTTAATGAAATGTGATTGTTTGTGTTTTACTGAAATTATTGTGATTTAATTTCTACAATTGCATAATTCGATGATAAACTAAGAGGGTGAATTAAATAAAAAATTATTAAATTAGGTTAACAAGAGTTAGGCGATTTAATAGAATGAGAATTAAACTAAATCGGTAAATTGTGCAAAGAGAGATCATGCAATAGTTTCCGATTGTTTATTAGACAACTTCATATCTAATTAGGGTTTTAGATATGTTGTTAATTGAGAGATTGCAACTTCCATAATCTGATTAGGTTTTATAAATTATGGTTAATGGTTATAACTCAAGAGAGAGTAATCAACCCTAGGATCGTCTAGAACTAATAATCCAGTAATTCATAATTAATTAGGTTAGCGTTAAGGGTTAGTAAAATTCCCTTTCTCTCAATTGGTAATTCCTTAAGTTGATTCTTGAGTGCGCGTTGCAATTGCTAATTTGTTAATATTTTCGTGATTGATTATTGAATTGATTTTCTTGATTAAATTGTATTCTTATTTTAGATTCGTTATATTTTAATTTCTGTGAGTTACTTTGGCCTTAGATTTTAGGATTAGATTAACCCTTCTCGTGGGATCGACACCTTAGGTACTACGTTAACGACCCATGCACTTGCTGATTATCGAGGTCAATTAATTAAAACTTACACACATTGAAGAACCATGATCAAATTTCAATGATAAGACATAAAATACATCCCAACAATTATTTACCATCCCACTCATATGCATACCCCACACTTAGAATTTTGTACATCCACAAACTCAACAAGCAACAAATGTTCCACTAGCTTTAAGGCTTAGGTAGGGCATTTGGTTAGGTGCATGTAATGTGATTTATACAAAAAGAAAGGCTGATAAAGTTCAAAGGGGGTTAGCAAAGGAAAATTCAAATAAATGGGTAGGCTATTTAGCTAATATAGCTCATAATCAACAAAGAATGCATAATCATTTTCATAAAAATGCATGTGAAACAAATGTGGTCTTGAATAGAAAATCAAAGCAAAGTAAGGATGCACATGTCATGAAGGTCACACATAAACAAAGATAGTGAGATTGATATGGATGTGTCAGGCTAATAAAGCTTAAAATCTAACCGACTTTGTCTACTACTAGTCACTGCTCTTATAAAAATAATGCACATTGACCAATCACAAGAGCAGAAATACCTGCTAAAGTTGCCATGAAATTCTCTAGTCAATTCATTCTCTAATCATGACTAAATGATCCTTGAAGCAATAAAAAAATGAGAAAATGTTTGTTTATTTGTTTATTTTATTCTCTTTCACATTTTGATTGAAAAATTAAAATAAGCAAGAAACAAACCAATATAAAAACACACATGCATATCCTAACTAATGCGAAAAAAGTAAAGGAAATGGAATTTACTTCCCTTAGGTTGCCTCCCAAGAAGCTTCTTTATTTAGTGTTGCTAGCTTGACTTCGTATTTTCTCCGCACGTGACAAAATTATGATCCTCGGGTGTCACAGTTAGAGCCACTTCCATGTGAGGTTGTTTAGGATAGGGTCTTGGTTGATAATCTGTGATATTCATCATATGCCCTATCTTCAGATTCTCAATCTCTATTGAGTCTATGCTCTCAGGAAATATTTCAAATGACTCTTCACCTTGTTCATCTTTGGTCAATTTCTTTAACCTGCTAGGTAAAGGTAAAAAGTCAATTTTAACAACAAATTGGAACTCAGTATTTACCTCCGAGCTAAAAGATGTATCCTTTTTCTCTTTGGCTCTTTCTCGACTTCTTCTTTTTCACAAGCAATTTCTTGAGTATTACACTTAAGATTCTCAAGCTCCTCATCACTTTTTAAGGTCTCCACACTAATATCCACCGGATACACATAGGGTTGATATGGTTGCTTCTCTTCGCTTTGTGACTCAAGGCGGTCGGGAGTTTTTGTCATCTGACCAATTTGACTTGCCAAGTTCTGGAGCCTAGACGTTGTATCTTGGTGGAATTGCATCATATCCTGCTGTAACTATTGTATATTCTGTTGAAATTGCAAAGTGTTAGTATTCATAATATTAATCAATTCTTCCAGAGATGTACCTGAGTTTTGTTGGCCTTCATATTTTAGAAACTAGACCAAAATTTCCTTTCACCCTACTGGAATTGTATGGTATTTTGTTGGGTCTGCTGTGTATTCTGTTGAAGTTGCTACATATCTTGTTGAAATTGCTGTATATTATGTTGAAATTGAACATTATTAGTAGTCATAATATCAAGTATACCTTTCAGAGATGTACCTGAGTCGTGATAAGAAGTTTCTGGTCTATACGGGAATTGATGTGTATCCTGCATACTATTATAGAAGTAATTTTGTTAATTATCCCATCCATAATTAAAATTTGTATGATCACTCCAAACATAATTATAAAGTTGGGAATATGAGTTACGAAAGAAATTACTTCTGTTTATGATTTTTTTCAATTTTCAAATCACTAACACTAAACAAAAAGTGAAAAATCAAGAATTAACTGAAAAGAAACAAATTACAAACAAATCTGTATAAAACACCAATTATAATCAAGAACAAAAACTAAAACACTACATTCTCTAGTAACTACGTCAAAATTAGTAGCATGTTGCAACACTACACAAAATAAACTAGACCTACTACTATAGCAGTGGTGAGTCTATGTCGATCCCACAGGGAATATGTGTAAAGCTTTTGAAATGAAAATAATTGGTGTTTAGGTTATAGGGGGTTGGTTTATCGAACAAGAAGATAAGGGTATGCTTGTTTAGTGGGTATGAAAAAAGAGGAATGGGTATGGAATAAAAGATTAAGTTTTGTAAGGGGATATGATTATAGGGTTATCATTTTGATTACCCACTTTTGGGTAATACCCCATTCCTCTCCTAATGTAGAGGAATGGGTATCATTGTTATAGAGGAATGGATTAATTAATTATATTATAATTAATTAAAATATAATTAATATTTAATTAAATACAATATAATTAATTAAAATATAATTC
>JAOTAY010020753.1:0-11884 GCA_025629805.1 Erythroxylum baracoense | reverse complement strand
AGGGGAAGTGATCAATAATGATATGACTTAGCTGGAACTTACCGAGAACATGGATAGTAATAAAAATCTTTGGTATACTAGGATACAAGTAAAGGATCTCATATAGAGAGGTCATTCTCATTCTCTTAGGTCTTTTAAACATTTTCCTTCAAGTCTTATGTCTTGTATTTAGCCTAATTCATTATTTTATAGTACTTCCCTCCTAGTTATTTAACCGTAATAGTTTCCTAATTAGCCTAATTTTTTTCTTGTGATGACTTGTTTAATTTATTCTTACATCTGTTTTCTTTCTAGTTTTTATATCTATTTACTTATTTTGTCTTTTGTTGTTACTCTTTATTTTGTTATATATTTATTGTATGACGTATTTTATTACATATTTCTAGATTTTTTATATGTATTATTTATAATATTGTTATTATTATTATTTATGTATATTTTATGCATATTTTTATGTATACCTTTTATTTTTTATTTTGTTATATATATATATATATATATATATATATATATATATAGATGCATATGGGTTTATCAAAAACAATCTCTCCACTAGGTAGGGGTAAGGTTGCTTACTTTTGGACCTCTTTAGACCCCTTTATCAACAGTACCCTATATATATTATTCATATGGGTCTATCAAAAACACTCTTTATTATGTAAGGGTAAGTTTACGTACTATTGGACTTCTCCAAACCCCGTTATCAACGAGACTCTCATTGGTGTTGTTGTTGTTGTTTACGTTTGTTTTGTTTTCTATTTCTATTCATACTAGTGTAACATTCAAGTAATTTTGCCAATTTAAAAAAATCAATCCATTGACACAAAAATTAAATAACTTAAGGAAGTTTTTTTACATATCTTTTAATATTCAAAACTTTTAATGCAAAATTTGGATATATGAAATACTTATTTAAATTCAACAACTATTTGTAACAAATTTATTGAATGTTTTTATAAATACCAAATTCAATATACAATCTACACTAATAAAATTTTATTTTATTTACTAAACTTTAATCAATTTAATTAGATTATCTACTAAACTAAATTAATATTTTTATCTTGAACTAAATTTAATTTTCTTAACTTAAAAATTTTCTTTCTTAAGCAAATATTAATCAATTATATATGCAATAAAAATAATAAAGAATAAGAGGATAAAATGAAAATTTATTGGCTAACCTTTTGAAAATCGTTTAGTTTTAAGAGAGTTGAAGTCCATCATTCGGTTCCTTAATCTTTCGATACCAGAAGATATCAAAAATATGTTTCATATACAACATAAATCTAATATAAATTATAGATATCTAATAATTTTACTATCATGAATGAGAAAAATAAAGTGAGACAAATATTAATGGTACTTGAATGATCTATAGTAAATTATGTCTCTCGATTTCTCAAAAAATTATACTAAACTATAATAGAGAAATATAATTTCTCATTGTATGATAAATTGCATTCGAGAAATCCTTTATAAGATTAAAAACTTATATCCCTTTATGTCTTATAAACCTATATGTATCTTGAGATACTTGAATGTTTTAGGAGACATAATTGACATTAACTCTTAATATGCTAATGACTTGTAACATGCTTAAGGTTAGTATAAATTTTAAAATTTTCACATATGTTATGATAATGTAAAATTACTTACATGACTAAGAAGGAATAATGATCATAAATGTATGCAATCATAATTCATGAGAACAAAACTGCATATAAAGAAAATATATAATTATCTTTAACTAATTATGTCAAAAGACCTCAAAACACTCATTCTACAAACATGTCTGTCGAAAATAACATAATAAAGTCTTTTAGTAATATGGTCAACTTGTACCTAACCAAAACATGCTCCATTTTAATGTTACCTTTCTATACAAGTTTTGTTAATCCTCAAATGACAGATAAAAGGAGGTAAATTATGAGCATGCTCACTTTTTCCTTATTTGAAAGATAATGAAAGAATTGCTCATCTTAGTGAGTAATTATGACAATTTTATATATGATCATTATAAAGCAATCATAGTAATAATTAAAAAGAGAGTAATCAAAGAGAAATAAAAGTAATTTATATTGGTTTGACTAAGCAATCCTTAGCATACGTCCACTCCCAAGCTTCACTTAAAAGAAGAATAACTCTTACAATCGTCTTATTTTGTCATGTATGAATTGCAATCATTTACAAATCTTATTCTAGGTCAAAGGAAACTCCCATTACTACAAGAAAAATTAGTTTTAGCGACGGAAATTACCAACAGAGAATAAAGATTTTCTATCGAGAAACAAATTTGACAACGAAAAAAGTTGTCGGAGAAATGGTCATAGGTAAATTTTAGTGCTGGATATTAGGAATCAGTCGCAAATTTAGTGACAAAATTTTGTATATCCGTTTGTAAATTTAGCGATGGAATTTTATATTTATATCAGTAAATTTACCGACAGATTTACAATATTTTGTCACTAATTTGCCAACAAACTCACAATATTCTGTCAGTGAATTTACTGACGATAAATTGTAAGTCCGTCGCTAAATTTATTGATAGACATATAACATTATGTCGCTAAATTTATCGATGGACAACATTATCAGTCACTAAATTTTTATCGAAGGAATATTGTAATTCCATCGGGAAGTATAGCTATGATAAATTTCAGCTGTTGTTTCTCACTTCCTACATGAGTTTTCTATTAATAATGTTTTGATTTTTTGTACATTTAATTTTTGTCAATAATATAACATTGATTGATAATATAAAGTAAACATTATCCTGATTGGTAATATAATAAAAAATTATAATGTACACGAATAAGCATCTTGAAAATGACTGTAAATTAAGAATTCATACAAAAACTTAAGAGTAGCATACTATCAAATATGTTCACTTATTCATCTAAGCTATGCAGGTGGTGAAGGCTAATGCTCTGACTGCTGCTATGTCCCTTGCCTTTAACTCATCCACCTCATTACGGAGCTAAGTTATGCATTCCATCAGCCTCTCTACTGTACTCTTAAGTTGAACGACTCTCTCATTTGATGCGGAGCACCTACTAAATCTAGCTATAGAGGATGTGGAGGATTGCAAATAGCATTTGTTTACAAATGAACCTAAACCAAATATCCTTCCACGGTGGTCCATACCACCCATTGCATTAAGATATGCCTGACTCTCATCAACAGTTTTAGAGTTCTAAGACTATCGTTCAATGCTTTCTTATATTTGGTCCTATCATTATAATTGTTTGTGTTATAATTTTTAAGAATTAATATTAAAGTATAAATTTTACATACATGAAGTTGTCCGTATCGGGTGTTGACGGAGCTCACACCATCATGCTTCTTAGTATAAGTGAGTAAAAAAAGTTAGTGTGGTGTAGGCTTCCTGCCCATAAACTTTTCCTGCATCAGAATAAATTGTTATAAGTGAACTACAATTTACAAAAATTTTGACAGTTTCCTCTATTTTTATGATATTTATCCCCTATTAGACAAAAAAATTAACTCAACAACACAACCATTAATGGCACCAAACATTGATAACGTTATTATTCTCTATAATACACATATATTTTCATTTTAAATTTCATACATCAAATTTCATTGAAATCAAATTTCATACATCAAAGTACAAAAATCATAATATAAGTGTAAAGTTTTGATATTTACTAGTTTATGTGTATGTTCTTGGTGGGTCATAGATCCTCTAGTGCGTACAAGTAGACTCTCTGTTTGGTCCTCCATGACTGTTTGCAGAATTACGTCTGAAATGAACATTGCTTCAGGTGATGCCCAATACTACTGCCAACGACTCCATATTTCTTTATATATATATATATATAGTGCTTGTACACCATTCTTGTATATCAAACTAAGAAAATTTTGTGTATCGTACACGTTATTAGAGACTTTCCTAGTTTAAGTGTTAGTTATGGTGGTGACTTAACTTATCATCACTGTGAGAAGTGCCCTCATGGGGGTGACTTAATCCATTTTTTCTTAAATTCATCAACT
Organism: Erythroxylum baracoense; assembly: GCA_025629805.1. Taxonomy (NCBI): domain Eukaryota; kingdom Viridiplantae; phylum Streptophyta; class Magnoliopsida; order Malpighiales; family Erythroxylaceae; genus Erythroxylum; species Erythroxylum baracoense. Next base: position 7,867 of record JAOTAY010020753.1, on the reverse strand, counting down.
TATTATATGTCAAGTGCAGGAGGGACGACTCGAAAAACTAAACCTAGATGAGGCCACAAATAGAAAGGATAGGACGGTGGTAGCAACATCTTTCATCTTACACTTTATTCTTCATTCCATTCACTCTTCATTCTCTGCATACAGACACATTCAGAGACAGAGAGTAAATAGAAAGAAAGAAGGGAAGAAGAGAAGAGAACATAGAGAGTTAGTGAAGGAGAGAGAAATAAGGTAGAGAGCTAGAAGTAGAAACAAACCTTCGACCATCTCGTGAGAACAAGCCGAAGTAGAAGGTGAGAGCTAAAACGAGAAGCTTGAGAGGGGCAGGAGACCACCACACCTCACTCATTCGATCTTTGTTTTCTTACTTTGTTTATCATCTGTCGCATTGTTTCTTGTTGTTTACCAGACTTGTTACTTTTATAGCTTAGTCTACTGTTACTTGTTTCCTTTTCATAGTTAATCTGGTTATTTACTTGGTTTATTGCTTGAATACTTTTCTTATACTGATAAAGATGGGATCTAAGTATTAATGTTATGATGAGCTGAATCTTTTTCTTGAGGATTAATGTAGTTATTTTAATCAACTATGCATGAATAAGTTATGGATTAGTTGTCTTACTAATTGCTGTGGTTTCTAAGCTGAATGGGTGTAATGGCATGACCAAAGCTCGCATCATTTTAGTATTAAACGAAAGATCGAGAGAAGAAGTTTAATATAGAACGAGAAACTATTGACGTTTAGGTTAAGAACTAGAAATATAGTAACTTAAATGGTAATGAGTAGTCGGGTTTCTATAATTAATTCGGATAATATCTTGTTGAATGCAAAGGTTAGATTAGTTTATTATTTGAGTTGATTTAGAACCCAACTGTTAATTTTGGTAAGACAATTAACCAATCATTTCCTTTAATCATACATAGGTGATTAAATTAGTGAAATTAATTCTTAAGAGTATTCCATTTTGTTAATCTATTTGTCTTTGATTTCAGTTGAATCGTTTACGTTTTAGTTTAAATTTGTGATTTTCTTTTAAAGCCTTCACTCAACAATTGGGACAGAATATTTAGGAGTGCATCTGTTTTTATTTTTCATTTAAGATTAATTTAAGTTAACCAATTTTAGTTCCGTGGGAGACGACCTTAAGTAATCACTACAACTACTTTATATACTTGTGAATAGGATAACTTAGGTATTTTTAGAAATTATTCTATCACAACAAGTTTTTGGCACCATTTTTAGGGAGGTGTTTAGTGTTTTGAACTTGAATAAATTTTGATTGTTTTTATTTACTTAAGTGATTTTGATTATTTGTGTTTGTTCATGCATGCATGTTTTATTGTGTTATTTTGTCAACACGTTTTGTAATTTTTGTTATTAATTTAGTGCTTTCCAATTTAGTTTTTGCTAGGTAGGAGAACTTTAGGTTATGAATTTACTTGGTTTATCCTAGGAAGGAGATCTTTAGATAGTGAACCCGTCCCTTTTATTGATAACATACATCGAAGATGAAGACCTTAAGGAGACTCTGAAGAAGATCGCGTGGAACCTAACGTAAAGATCAAGTGAATAACTACAAGATGGGTGAGAGGTAGTTGGAGATGAAGGAGTATGCCAGACCAGTGATTGGTACTGTGATGTAGTACATATATTTGGGAGAGACAGCTAGAAATTACGAATTGAAGAGCATCTATTACAACATGCTGCCATCTTTTTATGGGGTTCCCAATGAAAACCGTTTAAATTTCATTCAAGAATTCTATACCACTCTCAAAAAATTCCCTTTGGATGACCTAAATGAGGATCAACTATTATAAGAAGTGGTAAAGTGATTGACAATCATTTTGAGTTTTCTTCTAAGCTGTCTGATGTTGATAATCAAGAGAAGGAAAGCCTCAACTAAGAAGAAGATAAAGCCTCAACGACGAAGAAGATGAGCGAAATGAGAAAAGCAATGGGAGAAACTCTTCAAGTCATATTCAAAAGAGCTAATAAATTAAGCATGACACAAAGGACTATGAAGGATAAAAACTGCACAAGGAGATGGATCCTCATCGACCATCAATTCCATATCCAAGTCACCTTAAGGAATCAAAATAAGATGAGCACTTTTCTTATCTATATCGCATGCCTTCTAAGGTCAATTTTAATCTGCCCTTGATAGATGTGATTAGGAACATTTTGACTTATTTCAAGTTCTTCAAGGAACTAAGCATTCAGGCTAACTATGAGACTATCCTAGAATGTTCCAAATCAAGATGTGTGTGGTATATGCTGAACTTGTGGTCATGGAGTGAATGTTTGTACGTATTCTTACAAACCTTTTGATGGGGAAGAATAAGTGAATGTAATTAATGATTTTCAACCAAAATGATCTATATTCAAACACCTACAATCCTGGTTAGAGAAGCCACCCCAATTTTTCATAGAAGACCAATAATCCACCAATGCAACCCCAATAACAATACCAAAACTTTTAGAGGCCAAATTATTACCGAGGGCAATTTTTAAATCAAAACCCACCAAGCCAGGTTTCCTTGGAGGAAAGTTCGAATGCTTTTATTCAGGTCACAATTCAAAATCAGGAAATGAACAACAAGAGGTTTAACTCTTTGGAGGCGTCTGTGAAGAGAATTGAGATCTAAGTAGGGAAACTCACTACTCAAATGCATAACAATCAAAAGAGAAAGTTGCCTAGTAAACCCGAGCAAGCTCAAACAGTCACTGTTATGAGAAGTAGTAAAGTGATTGACAATCATTTTGAGTTTCCTTCTAAGTTGTCTGATGATGATAATCAAGAGAAGGAAAGTCTCAAACAAGAAGAAGATGAGCAAAATGAGAAAAGCAATGAGAGAAACTCTTCAAGTCACATTCAAAAGAGCGAACAACTTAAGCATGTCACCAAGGACAATGAAGGATAAAAACTGCACAAGGAGACAGATCCTTAACGACCATCAATTCCATATGCAAGTCACCTTAAGGAATCAAAATAAGATGAGCACTTTTCCTATCTATATCGCATGCCTTCTAAGGTCAATTTTAATCTTCCCTTGATAGATGTGATTAGGAACATTTTAGCTTATTTCAAGTTCTTCAAGGAACTAAGCAGCAACAAACGAAAGTTTGTGCCCAACAAAAAGATGTTGGTATACTTGATATTGGAGCGAGCATAAACCTTATGTCTCACTCTATTTATGAGAATTAGATCTAGGACAATTAAGACCTATAAATGTGTGTTCGCAATTAGCTAATAGGTCAATCAGTTATCCAAAAGGAATAATGGAGGACATGTTAGTGGAAGTTGGAGGATTGATTGTTCTCGTAGACTTTGTTGTCTTAGATCTAGGGGAAGTGAAAGAGAAAGAAAAGGAGCTCTCCATACTCCTAGGGAGGCCTTTTATGACCACCACTAACACTTTGATTGATGTGAATAATGGGAAATTGATCATGCTGTCTTAGGAGAAACAGTAGAATTTTCAATCTTTAATGTTGAACTTATTCCTACTTCTACTGTTTCTAAAAAATGTTTTTTTGTTGATCAAATTGATGCTACATATTGTGATTTTCCTTGCAAGAAGAGGAAGAAAAGGAGCAGGACTTGGTTAAAGTCAGTGATGAATGCTACTAATTGTTGGTAAATGCAACTGAGGGAGAGATTAGGAAATTCTTGGAGAAAAATCCCAATGAAGAGAAGAAAATAGTGGAATCACTCACTTTAGGTGATCCACCTTGAGCGTAAGGGTTGAAGTTTTCAGCTAAAAGACATTAAAGAAGCGTTAAATGGGAGGCAACCTATATGATTTTTATTTTGTTTTTCAATTATTTTTTGTATTTCTTTTTTAAGCGAAACTTGACTTAATCTGTTTGCTTTATGTGCACAGACTTACTGCTCAATCTCTTCTATTTGTCTTCCTCACAGCTATTCACCTTTCCTCAATATAGTACGCCATGCTTATTGCCATACTTCACACCGCATCGACGCATCCACTACCCCCCACTTTCATATCATATTTCTATCCCTTTTCTTTTTGTTATTTTTACTACTTGTTAGTTTAATGTCTTGTGGTTTTAATGTTTGTCCTTGTTTGTGCTATTTTGTGTCTTAGATCCCTCTTTTACTTTTTTTTGTATCACATTAGGAAAAAAATGATGTTTAAGTGTGGGGGGAGTATTAGTTAAAAAAATCATTATTTATGTATTGTGGGTTTGTTTTTCTCATTTGATATTTAGAGATGCATGATCATTAAATGAACTCAATTAGGATTAGAAATGTATAATATGAGTGAATGAGTATACTTGCATGCTTAGACTGATTAACTTGGATTTCGATTAAAAGGACATTAGCTTGTTGTGATAAATAAATGACACTTTTCATTTGGTACGAATTTGAACCTTTTTGAACTATTAAACACCAAGTTCAAGTATTCTTTATTGAGAGTGTTCTTTCATGATTAATAAACTCTAGAACTTGCTTGCAAATACTAGTTGAGATCACATAATTTGATACAAACGATGAAATGATGAAGGCAATTAAGATTTACCACTTTTGCTTAAAAGGCCACCATGATGTTACCTTTAGTAAAACCCCTTTGAGATTAACATGAAACCTTTTCTTTCTTTAAACCCAAAATATGAGTTTTGACCTTAATTATTTATCCTCTTAGTTGTACCTACCATAAGGTAAGTTGAGCATTTGAACGTGTATGATTGGGTTTAGGGAATAATTGTTTGAACAAGTGTGGGGGAGTCATAGCATAAAGTTGGCTTTTGCATTAGGAATGGATATGGTTGTATTAATTTTCTCTCCTCTATATTTTTTTTCTCTTGATTTCCTTGTTTTAAATACATAATTACTTAATAAAAAAGAGAAAAAGAAAAAAATCAAGAAGAAAGAAGAAAGAAAAAGAAAAAGAAAAAGAAAAGAAAAAAGAAAAAGAAATAGAAAAGAAAAAAAATGAAAGAGAAGACGACCAAAAAATGAAAGAAGAGGAGACACGTACAAATGGGGAGTTTTGACAATATTACACGAAAAGAAAGAATTGGGTTTTTTATTGTTCATTGTTTTGTTTCATTTTAGAGGCTCAATTTGTTTTGTGGTTTTAAACTACGATATTCCTTTTTCTTACCCTTAGCCCGATGCCATTACAGTAAAAATAAAGACCTTTGGATTGATGTCTGTGTTTGATATGAGTGGTGGAGGTTAGATTAGTAAGCCAGCTTATGGTAGATGCTTTACATGAAATGAATGATGAGTGAACATATCCTATCTTTGAATGCTTGAGAGGATGGAGAGTGGAGTGAGTATCTATCACACTTATTGATAATTCTTTGAATTGAAGTGGTTGTTGATTTTGGCTAAATATGCAAAGAATAGCTTGTTCATAGAGTATTGAGTTTCAAGTTATAAGGTTGTGTTTATTGAAATGATTGTTGATATTTTTGACTATTATTTGGAAAAATTGTTGTCTCCATTGTTTGTTCTTTTATAATCTAGTGTTCTTAATATGCTTGAGGACAAGTATAGTTTAAGTGTGAGGAAATTTGTTGTGTCTAGTTTCTATTACTTTTTGTCATCATATCTTGATTTTGGTTACAAATCCTTGTGTTTTAATCCAAATGTGAGATAAATTAAGTAAAAATGATGCAAATATTGCATGAATGTTAATTGGATTATTTTGTGAATTTTGCATGAAGGTTGAAGGGAAAGTCATGTAAATTTTGCATGAAAAGAGAAACAAAAAAAGAAGAAAAGTGGATTCATCAAGTTATTACGTATCAAGTGTAGGAGGGATGGATCGAAAACCTAAACCTAGACAAGGCTACAAATAGAAAGGATAGGAGGTTGGCGGCGACATCTTTCATCTTACATTCTATTCGTCATTCCATCCACTCTTCATTCTGTACATACAGAAACATGCAGGGATTGAGAGGAAATAGAAAGAAAGAAGGGAAAAAGAGAAGAGAATAGAGAGCGTTAGTAAAGAAGAGAGAAATAAGGCAAAGAGTTAGAAGCAGAAACAAACCTTCGACCATTTGGTGAGAACAAGCTGAAGTAGAAGGCGAGAGCTAATGCGAAAAGCTTAAGAGGGGTAGGAGACCACCGCACCTCACTCACCCGATCTTTGTTTGCTTACTATGTTTATCATCTGTCGCATTATTTCTTGTTGTTTACTAGACTTTTTACTTTTATAGCTTAGTCGACTGTTACTTGTTTCCTTTTCATAGTTAATCTGGTTATTTACTTGGTTTATTGCTTAAATACTTTTCTTATATTGATAAATATGTGATCTAAGTATTTGAGAATGATGAACCATATTTATGCTATGATGGGCTGAATCTTTTCTTAAAGATTAATGTAGATATTTTAATCAACTATGCATTAATGATTTATAGTTTATTTATCTTATTAATTGATGTGGTTTCTAAGCTGAATGAGTTTAATGGCATGACCAAACCTTGTATCATTTTAGTATTAAATGAAGGATCGAGAGAAGAAGTTTAATACAGAACAAGAAACCATAGATGTTATGGTTAAGAACTAGAAATATATTAACTTAAGTGGTAATTAGTAGTCAAGTTTCTATAATTAAATCGAATGATAACTTGTTTAATACGAAAGTTAGATTAGTTTATTATTTGAGTTAATTTAGAACCCAACTATTAATTTTAGTAAAACAACCAACCAATCATTTCCCTTAATCATACATAGGAGATTAAATTAGTGAAATTAATTCTCAAGAGTCTTCAATTTTGATTAATCTATTCATCTTTACTTTTGGTTGAATCGTTTACTTATCAGTTTAAATTTGTGCTTTTCTTTTAAAGCCTTCACTCAACAATTGTGATAGAATGTTTAGGAGTGCATTTGTTTTTATTTTTCGTTCAAGATTAATTTAATTTAACTAATTTTGTTAACCAATTTCACCTCCGTAGGAGACGATCTTGGGTAATTACTATAACTACCTCATATACTTGCGAGTAGGATAGCCCAAGTATTTTTAGAACTTACTTTATCGCAATAACAACAAATGTGAGTATCAGTCAAATAAAGCAATTTGTTAACCAATATCCTATAAAAAAGTGACATTAAGAAGTAAAAAGGGCACCTACATATGATTTTTCTAACTTTATATTAAAATAAAAAGAGTGGAAATTGGTTTATAATAAATAAAATCAGTTTCCTAAAAAGATCAAAAGCAAACTTTTTGCTTACATATATTAATTCCAATACTAAATCGAGCAATCACATTGAAGTTCAAGTCTTTATATTTAAATTAGTCACCTACAAGTTCATTTCCAAAGTTTGATTTTAAACAAGCACTATGGTTTGTGGCATTGTTTACCCCTGTGAATCGAGAAAGCAAGTTCTAGCCGTGACTCATAGGCTCATAGAATTTTTTACCTATAAGCCTCATGGGAGCTGCATCACCAGTTTCCAGCCTATATACCATCCTAAGGGTTTATTATGCAAAGAATTGTCATGTCAATTATATGAATTTCTTATATTAATACTTAGTTTGAATTAATCACATTGAAGGTCAAGTCTTTATCTTTCGATTTTAACAAATTCCCAAATATAAATTCTTACACTATTAAACCCTATCCTAAAAACTCATCAATCATTGTTAGAGGTAAAATTGCGAAGAACAACACAAAACCAATCACATTGTAGACATTACCTAGTTGAACAACTACCTTAATAGACAGACAATTGCAAAGTACAAAGAAGACAGATGAGGTTAGACGATTATCGACGCTCTTGTTAAGTCATTAAATTGCATTTATTTTAGACTTAATTATCTTTAATGTGTTGAAATAATTATCCAAAATTAATGGAATTATCTTATAATTGTTTACAGATGATTT
>JAOTAY010020752.1:0-11886 GCA_025629805.1 Erythroxylum baracoense | reverse complement strand
ACCATATGCTTCCAAAAATAAATCTTAATTTCTCCATTTAATAACTTCAATCTTAAAAAAAATTATATCCCCAAAAACTTTAATTAAAGCCTAATCACAATAAAAAATAAAATTAATCCCAAACATATTGAAGAAGAAATCGGGGTCCAACAATTCCAACCTATGACCTTTCCATAGACAATTACAGTGCAATTCGTCCTTTCACCATACCATACCCCAATATGGGATATATGTCAACTCCCACTAGACTGACTATGTCACATCTAGTCCAAGTGATGTTAGTTCTTGTTTTAGGATCTCATTACTCATATGTGTCATTAAAGACCCTCTTCATGACAAATACCTGCTCTGGCTAGAGACTCCTAAGTAATGACCCCAACAAGAGGCCATAGGTATTATCTTCTTCTATAAGTTGTGGTGAACCCTTTATTGACTACCCAATTATCTTCGAATATAAATAGCTATACCCAATCACGACCCTAAGAGCGACCTCATCTTGAGATAACAAGGAATGATGTCAAAGTACAGGATTTATATCCAAGATACCCTTGAATACCTCAAGTCTAAGGATATTTGCACCATTGCTGTGATGAGATTAATGATTGACATTCGATAGATTATCCATATGATAATCTCATAGCGGGTCATACGATGTACTTACTGCCCTTAGTAAGCATCCACATTCATGCTTACAGTTTATGAGATCCACTGCTTGATCAAATCAAAAAGTATAATATGTGCTAGTCTTTTCAAATTAATAATGTCCTATCTTATTAATCCTATAACTAGGAATTGTTTAGATACTAATATAATTACACATGATAGGAATCTTATTATTATGATCTTATTATGATTTCCTTCATGATATGTTTTGTATCATAGACTTCATTAATTCGATTTAAGATCAATATCATATATATATATATAAATGAATATCAAATCAATGAAAAAAATGCCTATTTACCTTATTAATCAAAATAAAGTTTGTAAAAAATTGCTAAAGGTGATTACCTTTAGAGCACTACTCTGATAATCTCCCACTTGCACTAACCTTTGTATCTAATACTATAGGAGAGTACACAAGAATCAAATTTTTTTTGAGGAAGTGGCTTAGTCAAAGGATCAGCGATGTTTTGAGCTGTAGGCACTCTCTCTATCTTCACATCACCTCTATTAATTATCTCCCTAATCAGGTGATATCTCTTGAGTACGTGCATGGACCTCTGATGAAAACTCGATTCCTTGGCTTGAGCAATAGCCCCATTATTATCATAGTACAACAACATTGGGTCTACTATGCTAGGAACCACTCCAAGTTCCAAAATGAACTTCTTGATCCAAACAGCTTCTTTTACCGCTTTCGTAGCTGCAATGTACTCTAACTCGGTCATAGAATCTGCAGTCGTCTCTTGTTTGAAACTCTTCCAACTAACTGCTCCGCCATTTAGTGTGAAAACATAACCTGACTGGGATTTAGAGTCATCTTGGTTAGATTGAAAACTGGCATCTGTATGCCCGTTCACTACGAGACCTCCATTTCCATATATTAAGAATAAATCCTTAGTCCTTCTCAAGTATTTTAGGATATTCTTAACAGCCACCTAGTGACCATCATCAGGATCCGATTGATATCTGCTCGTAACACTTAGATCATTCGATATATCAGGTCTTGTATATAATATAGCATACATGATTGATCCTACTGTTGAAGCATACGGGATCATACTCATGCGAGTCCTCTCATTTTGCATCTTAGGACACATAGATTTTGAGAGTTTCATCCCATGAGTCATAGGAAGAAACACTCTCTTAGACTGCTCCATGCTAAACCTATTTAGCACTTTGTTTATATATGTTGACTATGAAAGACATAGCAACTTCCTTGATCTATCTCTATGGATCATTATTCCCAATATGTAAGTTGCTTCTCTAAGGTCTTTCATGAAAAAATTTCAGGACAACCAAACTTTGATTGAATGCAAATTTGAGACATCATTTCCTAATAGTAATATGTCATCCATATATAACACAAGGAATATGATAGCACTCCCACTAACCTTCTTGTACACAAGGTTTATCAGGATTTTGTGAGAAACCAAACTCTTTGATTGTCTTGTCAAATCAGATGTTCCAACTCCTAGATGCTTGCTTCAATCCATAAATGGATTTTCGAAGCTTGCATACCTTTTTGCCATCTCTAGATACGAAGCCCTCAGGCTGTATCATATATACATCCTCAACTAAGTTTCCATTCAAGAAAGTTGTATTCACATCCATCTGCCATATTTCATAATCATAATAAGCAGCAATGGCTAGGAGTATTCTAATCGATTTAAGCATAGCTACGGGGCTAAAGGTCTTGTCATAGTTGACTCCTTGTCTTTGACGATAACCTTTAGCGATTAGCCTCGCTTTATAGGTAATCACATTACCTTCCATGTCAATTTTTTTCCTGAAAATCCACTTACACTCTATAGATTTTATCCTTTCGGGTGGGTCAACCAAAGTCCATACTTGGTTTTCATACATGGAATCCATTTCGGAATTTATTGCTTGAAGCCATTTTTTAGATTTTGAACTCTTTAAAGCCTCTTCATATGTTGTAGGCTCATCATCCTCTATGAGCAATACATTATTTTGTTCGCTTACGAGAAATCTATATCGCTTTGGAACATTACGTATCCTACTTGACCTACGAATATTTTGTGTGTTAGAAGGTTCAACTGTTGTCTCATCTCTATGAACAACAATTTTGAGTTTAGGCAATTGATTTGCGTCTATTTAAGCATCATGAACTTCATCAAGTTCAATTTTACTCCCACTGTCTTCTCTTAGAAGAAACTCTTTCTCTAAAAAGACAACATGCTTTGAGACAAACACCTTTTGCTCTAAAGCAGTATAGAACTGATATCTAATTGTTTCTTTAGGATATCCTATAAACAGACATTTATCAGATTTCACTTTAAGTTTGTCTGACTGAATCCTCTTCACATAAGCTGGACAACCCCAAACTTTCATATGAGAAAGATAGGGCCTTTTGTTAGTTCATATCTCGTATGGAGTAACTTCAACTACCTTTGAAGGGATTCTGTTTGTCACATAAACAGTAGTCTCGAGTGCATAACCCCAAAAGGATTTTGGTGGAACTGCTAAGCCCATCATTGACCTTACCGTGTCTAACAAGGTTCGGTTTCTCCTTTCAGCCACATTATTATGTTGTGGTGTGTAAGGTAGAGTCCACTGAGATACTATCCCATTATCTTTGAGATAAGATAGAAATTCCTCGTTTAAGTATTCACCACCTCAATCTGATCAAAGTGTCTTAATAATTCTATCGAGTTATTTCTCTACTTCATGTCTAAATTGTTTAAGCATTTTAAACGCTTCAGAATTGTATCTCATTAGATACACATACCCATATCGTGAATAATCATCGATAAAAGTAATGAAGTTCACAAAACCACCTCTGGCATAAATGGACATCGGACCACATACATTAAAATGTATTAGGTCTAATAACCCATTCATTTGTTCACTTTTTCCTTTAAAAGGTAATTTAGTCATCTTGCCTAATAAGCAAGATTAACATGTGTCATATGATTCATAATCAAATGACCCTAAGCTACCATTCTTGCTTAGCTTAATCATGCGTTTCTCACTTATATGGCCAAGTCAACAATGCCATAAGTAACATGATTTTAGGTTATCTCATTTTTGTTTTTATTGTCATTGATAGTTAAGATTGGATTGGACATATCTAATATGTAAAATGTAGTAGTACCATACAACATTTCATTCAACTTAATTGAACAACCATTGCTTCAAAAAGTTAAATGAAATTATGCTTTATTAAGACATGAAACAAATACAATGTTTTTAGTCACAACGGGTACATAATAGAAATTTTCCAAAATTAACTCTAGCATACTAGGAAGATACAAAACATATTTTCCTACAGCTAATGTAGCAACTTTTGCTCCACTTCCCACACGTAGGTCCATCTCTCCCTTCTTGAGTGGTCTACTATCCCTGAGACCCTGCATATCAACATATATGTATGAGCCACATCTGGTATCTAATACCCAAATGTTATGATCAGAAACAGTATTAACCTCAATGACAAATATCTTACCTGAAGTAGATGGTGGGGCATCTAATGCCTTCTTCTGCTTCAGTGACTCCAGATAAGCTTTGTAGTTCCTCATCCATTGTCCTCCCTTGTTGCAATGGAAGCATATCCCCTTTAATGTTGTCTCCTTTGCCTTCTTCTTAGCTACACATCCCACTGGCCTCTTGGACTTCTTCTTCTTCTTTCGGTTCTTCTTTTGAGAACCAGAAGCAGAGTCCACTAGCATCACAACCTTATTGTCCTTCTTGACTGTTTGCTCATCTGTTTTGAGTAGATTAATCAGCTCAGGTATCATAGTGGATATTTGGTTCATCCGATAGTTAAGCACAAACTGTGAATAACTATCGGTCAAACCAGATAGAATTAAGTCTATACTTAATTCATGATCCATAATGAAACCCTAACTGCCTAACCTCTCAATATACCCATTCATCTTCAATGCATACTGCACTTGAGATGATCCCTCAACCATCTTAGAATGGCAAAGCAACCTTAAGGTCTCGAACCTTTGAGACTAAGCTTGCTCATCAAACAGTTCCCTCAGATGGTAGACTATGGTATGAGCATCCATAGTCTCATGCTTCTTTTGTAGTTTTGGTGACATAGAGGCTAGCATTATACAACTAGCCAACTAACTATCATCTAGTAGCTTCTTGTAAGCTTTCTGATCTTCATCAGAAGCATCGGAAGCTGGGGGATCAGGAAGTGGTTCATCTAGGACATATCCTAGTTTTTTAGATTTGAGAAAAATTCTCAAATTCTGTAGCCAATCTAAGAAGTTGGGTCCTGTGAGTTTGTTGGAATCTAGTAGGGAGCATAAGTTCACATTAGAAGACATCGTACGATTTGATAACCTAGAAGAACAAGAGAAAGTGTTAGAATGTACACTTAATGCATATCTATAAGGACTTTAATAACACGCATCATAGGTACCATTATTCTTATTCAAATCCATAGCCCTCACAACGAATTCGAGAAAACTTACAGTTTTTTAATGGGTCAATATCCGATATCACCAAAAATGACCTTAGGTTTGCCCAACAAGCCACCTTAGGTCAATCAGTAGTATCATTCATACCAATTGCATTTAATTATGCAACTATTGACTTGTGCCATCAACTGTTGATTTAGCACACCCATTGGATTATCAACTCTTGATTTATATGCATCCTATGTATGTAATGTAACTTCGCCTTTATCTACGTTAACCTTGGGTTTGCTAAACAAATCAACACTTCCAGTTAGGACTAACCCATTAATTTGTAAATCTAATTTTCATGGTTTGAAGATATTTGTGTAGAGCAGGCTTGGGTTTGCCCAATAACCTAACTCTAAAAGAACTCTGGTTCTTTCCATATCAATGGAAGACGTAAGTCCTAATATTTTGGTTGAGGGATTTGTCCTTTGGTCTCATCAATACTTGGATGATCTTGATTATATATATCACATATACATTTAGATTACGGATAACTTAATTAAATTGAGCCTATGTCCATAACTACCCTTAAAATGCATCTAATGCATGTATCACACAAAAGAGGTTTAAATTTAGGTTGTGACGTGACTATGCATCTAAAGTTCTTGATTCGATTCATCTTTTGAACCTAATCGAGCACTAGTTTCAGTCTTGGCTAATCCGAATTATAAATGTGATTCGATTAGGAACCCTAAAATTAATTATTTTGATGTCTAGTTTAAACACTTTAGTCCTCGTTTAGATGCCTTTATCTAGTCAGACTAGAAACGTATGCTCTACTTTGATAAATTCTAAATTAATCCCTAGGGTTTCCAAAATTTTCGTACATCAATTAGTCATCTATAATATCTTTAGGACATCTCAAATTTATCTAAACAATTTCGGCACATGCCAAAATTATCTTAACAGCCAAAATCATCAAGATAAATAAGTTAACCTATTAGACACTAAAGAGACCGATTCAATGTTCGGAAAATTTTTGGAACCCTAATTTCAAACACATGCATTAGGCATGTTATTATCATCAAAATAATACATTTCTTATCATATAAGAACCTTATTTAGGTCTCATAATCGAAACACATACATTAAAAATCATTAAGTAACTCCATCAACTTTCAACAAGTTGACCAATGTTGACATTGACTTTATTTATTAATTAAAACAAATTCAATGAATTCTGAAAAAATTCCAAAGTCTTATGCACATTCTAAATGTGTCTAATAAAAGAATTCCAGAACCTAATTCTTAGGAATTATTTATTAATAAATAGGGATAAGCCAATACATGACATGTGTATGACACTTGTCATACAACTTCTAACACTAGTCAAACATTACATCATGCATGTATAAGAAAATCACTTTAACAACAAGTGTCATGCATCTCATATATGTGGCAAAATCTCATATTGCATTTACATGCATAAAATTTATGAAAACAATTTTTATAAAAATTAATATAGAATTTACATGCATGCATGCTCATCACATTTTCAGAATTTTCAGAACTTCATACCTGCATCAAGGTAAAACTAAATTCGTAATAAAATAGGAAATGACATTAAATTGCATTTTATTTTTACAGAAACATAATATAACATCTTATAAATAGTTTTGTGAAAGGAAAACAAAAAAATGTCTTTCTAGAATTATTACAAAATTTTCAAAGTCAGCATATGCATTCAGTTTTTCCAGAAATTCCCAGAAATCAACATATGAATAGTCTGGATATTAATTCGAAATAAAATAGAAAATGACATTTAATTGCAAGTTACTTTTACAAAAACATAATATAACATCTTATAAACATTTATACAAAAGAAAATCAGAAAATGTTTTTTTCTACATTTTACAAAAATTATTCCAAATCAACATGCATGTCAGTCACAACCTATTCAATACACCATAAAATACATGCATAAACTTGCTCTGATACCACTATTAGGTTAGCCATGGTTGCATGCATGCAGATGCAGCAGAAGTATCAGAATCAAGATTTCGACACCATGACAACCCTGAAACCACAAGATCATACTTACATGCAAGGATATATAAAGAACATGAAATATAAAAACATTTTTACCTTTGTGTCTCCTCCTTTCTTGTTTCTTCTCCTTGTTTGGGTTGTTGCAAACACCAAACCCTTCCTTGATCATCCAAGAACACGAAAAGAAGGAAGTTGAAACAATGTGTTAGGGTTTTAGAACACCAAACTTGATGAATTCAAGTAGATGTTCAAAATGGGTAATTGTTCAAGGTTATCTTGCATGCATGTTGATTTATACAACAATTGCGTAAATTGCATGAAGATAACTCAAGAACTCTTCTTACCCTCCCTAGAACTCTTTTAAAACCCTTTCTCTATCACTTGAGTGTTTAAGAAGTGAAAGAAGCTCGTCTACATAAGTGAAGAAGTCACTTATATATCATGTCGTGGCCTCTGTCACGATCGTGGTCTTGTGGTATGTCTCACCTTCGGCCACGATTGTGGCCTGCTTAAAATAGGCCATACACATTTGTTTTTGATCTGATCTTTTATGTGTGAGACCCTTAGGTTCTCGGTTATTTTAGGCACTTGAATTAACTCTTAATTCAGTCAAATTATGAAGAGTTTTATGATGCCAATTTGCCGAAATATAAGTGGATTACCACACAAACTCTTCGATAGTTAATTATCCAACTTATGAACCTTTTTATAGAAAATTACTGTGCAATTCGTCCTCTCACCATACTATACCCTACTTGGTTCAGAGTATGGGCTATGTGTCAACTTCCACTAGACCAACTACGTCACATCTAGTCCAAATGAAGTTAGTTCTTGTCCTAGGTTCTCATTACTCTTATATGTCATTGAAGACTCTCTTTATGACATATAACTACTCTGGCTAGAGACTCCCGAGTAGTGACCTCGATAAGAGGCCGTGGGCATCATCTCCTTCTATCAGGAGTAGTGAATCCTTTATTGGTTACCCAATTACCTTCGAATACCAATAGTTATACCTAATCACCACCCTAAGAGGGACCTCGTCTTGAGGTAACAAGGAATGATGTCAAAGTACAGGATTAGTATCAAAGATATCCTTGAGGAACTCAAGTTTAAGGATATTTTCACCATTTCTATGATGAGATTAATCATTGACATTCAATAGATCATCTATATGATAATCTCATAGCAAGTCATCCGATTTACTGACTACCCTTAGTAAGCATCCACATATTAAATCTATATATCTCATGCTTATAGTTTATGAGATCCACTGCTTGATCAAATCAAGAAGTATAATATGTGCTAGTCTGTCCGGATTAATAATGTCCTGTCTTATTAATCCTATGACTAGGGATTAGTTAGATACTAACATAATTGCACATGATAGGAATCTCATTATCATGATGTCATCATGATTTCTTTCATGCTATGTTTTATATCATGGACTTTATTAATTCGATTTAAGATCAATATCAATTTATATATAAACGAATATCAAATCAATGAAAAATGCCTTTCGCTTTATTAATCAAAATAAAGTTTGTGCAAAAATGATAATATCAAGCGCAAAAACCAACATTCACTCAAAATTGGGTACCATCAGCTATAATGAATGCAAAAATTATGTTTCACAGTTCAACTTTAAGCTCTCATACCATAACCCTCATGAAGAATAAGGAATTAAAAGGATTCACTCATAGAATCAATGACAAACAATACATTATAACCATAAGTGGTGATCCTTCAAAACATCTACTTTATACATCATACTCAAATCACTCATTCCATACAACTTTAAGAGGAGAAACTAATCATAAATAACTTTGCAAAACAATTACATTTCCTCCTTGATACTTTTATTGAAACATATATATTTTCTTTCTTTTTTCCTTTTTCTTTTCCTTTTCTCTTTTTCTTTTCTTTTTTTTTTAAATTGAAAGAAGCTACATCAACGTTGAAGTTCTTTGATAAGAGATAAAATGACATTCCGACAATTGTAACCAACCCACATATATAAACACCACCACACTTATACTCTTGTGCTTCCACAATCATCAATAATTAACAAATGCTCCATCAGCTTTAAGGCTTAGGTAAGACATTTGGTTAGGTTTAAGGCATGTAATGTGGTTAGCATAAAAAGAAAAAGGAAAATAAAGCTTAAGGGGGCTTATCAAAAGGAAAAATCATATCAATAGGTAGTCTATTTGGCTAATGTATCTTATGAAATAAAGAATGGCTATATCATTTCTATGTTAATGCATGATAAAAATGAGGTTATGAATAGAAAATCAAAGCAAAGTTAGGATGTACATGTCATGAAGGTCACACATAAACAAAAGATAATGAGACTAATATGGATGTGTCTACTCACTGGCTTGTGTCTACCCACTAGCCACAACTCTTTTAAAGATAATGTATATTAACCAATCACAAGAGTAAAAGTACATGCTCAAGTTGCCATGAATATTTCTAGTCACTTCATGCTCTAATTATGATTATATAGTCTTAAAAGTAATAGAAAAAGAGAAAATGTTTGTTTATAACACACATAAGCAACAAACAAGCTTAAAAGGGTATATGAAAACTAAGATCCTTACCCCACACTTGAAACTTACGTTGTCACTAATGTAACATCGAATGTAATGTAAATGAAAAGAAACAAACTTCCCTTAGGTTGCCTCTAAAGCAGCACCTTTGTTCATTGTCGTTAGCTCGACTCCATGTTTTCCTCATCATGTTACAAAATTTTGATCTCTAGGGATTACAACTTTGGCATTTTCCACTTGACCTTCTTCAAGATAAGGCTTGAGTCGATGACCACTTATATGCAATGTCTTCCTTGTTTTTAAAATTTTAATCTCTACTACACCATAGGAAAAGACATTAGTAATCACAAAAGGATCAACCCAAAAAAGATGATATTTATGCAGAAACAATTTATATTTAGTGCATAAAGAAGCACTTTTTGACCAATGATAAAGCTTTTCAACAAGACATTAAAAGCTTTGGTCTTCTCTTTTATTGAAAACGCTTCTTGTGTATTTGTATACTTCCACTTATAATCTTCTTGTACTAAAAGGTCAATCACATTAATCATAAAAACAGAATGGTCATTATGGGAGTGCTTATTAACATCAAAAATATTGAAATGAGTAACTTCCCCATTGAATTCCAACATAAGAATACCCTTACAAATATCTATCTTAGTTTGGGTAGTATTAAGAAACGGTCTCTATAGTAAGATAGGTATTAGGTTATAGGAAGTTTCATTATTCATTCAATCACATCAACATTAGCAGGAAATATTAGTTCATTTACCTAAACAAGCATATCCTCAACCACCCCATCTGGGTAAGCAATAGTACGATCAGTCAATTATATGGTAACACTAATTTCTTTTAATTAATGGCCCTAAATTTAAAGAAACATACATGTAACGAGGCATAACATTAATCAATGCTCCTAAATCTAACACGACCTGTTTAATCTTAGTGTTACCAATTTTACAAGGAATAGTAAACATGCCTAGGCCCTTACACTTAGGAAGTATTTTATTTTAAAGATTGAAAAAATAGTTTTACTCATCCTAGTCATTTCATTACCTTTTAGCTTTTGCTTGTTTGTACACAATTCCTTGAGGAATTTTACATGCTTTGGTATTTGTTTGATCGCATCTAATAGTGAGATATTCACCTCAACATTCTAAAAGGTCTCCTAAATCTCCTTATCATTATCCTCTTTATTTGACTTTTCTAACCTGCTAGGGCAAGGTGAAGGAGTAGTTTTCATAAAAATTAGGAATTCAGCATTTATCTTTGAGTTAGAAGACATATCCCTTTCTTCTTCAAACTCATTCTCAATTTCTTCTTCATTAGCCATCCTTTGTGTAATTCTTTCAGGACCTTTAAGCTTCCTACTACTCCTCAGGGTGATTGCACTAACCTTCTTCTTATTTGTATCAGGTTGTGATGGCAGTTTTTCTCCTCTTTAGGCTTCAAGATAGTTGATAGCCGCTGCCATCTGGCTCATTTAGTTCTCTAGGTTTTGAATGCTAGATCTCATCTCCTGAAAGCTAGATCTAGTCTCCTGCTGAAACTGTTGCACATCCTGTTGGAATTGTAAAGAATTAGTTGCAAAAGACTTAACTATATCTTTTAACAACGTACCCGAAGTAGAAAAAACTCGTGCCCATGATTATAATGGCTTTACTCCTTAGGGCCTATTCGGTAAATAATTTTGTTGCCTAATTTTCCTATAATTCAGGTTGCGATGGTCTCTATAACCTGAGTTATATGTCTAGGAATACTGGTTATATTGGTTAGGAAAATTCCCTTCTGCAGTATTTACGTATTACACACTTCCATTTTTGTAATATTGGGCACCCATTAGTTAGATGGCTTATGTTTGCACATATTCCACACGCTTTTACCTGTGCCTTTCCGACTACAAGTTTTCTAACGAAAGATTTTCAATGGATGAAGTACTTACCTTATTTGTGTGACAAAAATCATTATAAGTGCCAAATTGTTATGTGTTTGTGTCCATATGCTCAATTAGAGTCCTAGCCTCCATATGAGTCTTCTTACATAGTGCTTGATAAGTGTAAATTGCATCGTGATTTAGGGTATAGTTTGATATTTGTTTAGTCGTTAATTCAATCATTTAGAATGTATTTAGGTTAGAATTGTGATAATTTGTTAATTAATTATCTCTTAAGTGTTTTATGGGTTAGTACAAGCTTTTGAGCTTAAATATTATATTTTTGAGGTACCTTGATGTGTTTGCTAGT
>JAOTAY010020751.1:0-11888 GCA_025629805.1 Erythroxylum baracoense | reverse complement strand
AAAATCGTCATATGCTTGTGAATTATTTCCCATCAAAGTGAGGTCATCCATATAAATGAACACAAACAAAATATCAATTTTCTCTTTTTTAACATAAAGTGCATATTCATAAATGCATCTTAAAAAACTATTCTCATAAAGATATTTGTTGACGTGGCTATACCAAGCTTGTGGTGCTTGTTTAAGTGTTGGGTTTTGATCATGCATCTCATACATAATATATATCAAATATACGAAGTGGAAATAAAACGGAACTTCAAAAACCAGATTTACTCATGCATATAGATATAGAAAAAACAAAAACATGAAATGTAAGATGTTTACATACCTTTCTGACGATCTCATTCGTTCTTTAATCTTCTCCACGTTGGGTTGTTGTAAACCACAATGAATAACGCAGACCGTCTCTAATGAAAGTATGAAGATACCTCACTAGGAGATGGCTAGAATTCTTTCTTTGTGTTAGCAAAGACAAGAACTCTTGTATCTTACATAAGATGCACAAAATTCATCTCAATTTTCTACACCATTTGGCCTTCCATAACCTCCATGACTAATGGAAAGTCATGGGAAGTTAATAATCGTGAATAGCATGCATTAATGAAAGTTATTGGAAGTTAATGACCATGAATAACATGCATTAATGGAATCCAACAACACTTATTTCTAATCCATTCCATGCAATGTTTTCTACTAAGATCACATCGTGATACAATCCCGAAACATTCTCTCATATCTTGAATCACCATTCAAGATCATTTTACTCATCCTTCAGATCTCTTATATGTGTGACCCATTAGGTTCTCGGTTATGTTGGCTACTAGAATTAACACTTAATTCAAGTAAGTCAAGAACGTTATCTAACAATACATCATGACCCCAATTAACCGAAAAATCAGTGGTTTGATTACGAAACCTTCCATAAGCAATGTTGCCATGCAATTTATCCTTTCACCATCTATACCCTACTTAGTTCAGAGTATGGTCAAAGTGTTAACTCCCACTAGACTGACTATGTCACATCTAGTACAAGTTATATTAGATCTTGTCTAGAGGATCCCATTATTCTATGTATCATTGAAGACTTTCTGCATGACACATATCTGCTATAGCCAAAGACTCTCGAGTAATGACCCCGACAAGAGGCTATGGGGATAATCTCCTTCTATCAGGAGTGGTGAATCCTTTATTGGCTACTCAATTACCTTCGAATACCTTAAGCTGTACCCAATTACCATCCTACGAGTAACCCCTGAAAGGCACTGATGAATGGAGTCAAAACATAAGATCAGTATCCGAGATATCCTTGAGCACCTTAAGTCAAAGGATACTTGAACCATTGCTATGATGAGACTATCATTGTCACCGGAATAGAATATCCATATGATTGTCTCATAGTAAGTCAATCTAATGTACTTACTACCTTTAGTAAGCTTCCACATGTTAACTCTAAACAACTCATGTCTACAGCTTATGAGATCTATTGCTTGATCTAATCAAGGAGTATAATATGAGCTAATCTATCCGGAAATGAAATCCCATGTCATTAATCCTATGACTAGGGAAAGTTTATATACTAACATAATTACACATGATAGGAATCTTATTATCATGATCTCATAATGATTTCCTCCATGCTATGTTTTGTATCAAGGACTTCACTAAATCAATTTAAGATCAACATCAAATCCATAAATGTATGAATATCGAAATAATGAAAAAAGTCTTTATTAATCATAAAATGATTTGTATAATAAGTGCTAAAGGTAATTGTGTTTAAAGCACTTCTCTAACAAATTCTCACTTGCACTGAAGCCAATTGCCTTGATATATAGTACCATAGGCATTTACATGTGACACAAATCTCTTTTGGAAAATAGGCTTAGTCAACGAATCAGCTATATTCTGATCGGTGGGAACTCTCTCTATCTTGACATCATTTCTACCAATAATCTCTCTAATCAAATGGTAGTGCCTGAGTACATGTTTGGATTTTTGATGAGACCTCAGTTCCTTCACCTGCATTATAGCCCCATTGTTGTCACAATACAATAGCACTGGGTTAGCGATGCTCAGAACCACACCAAGTTCCATGATGAACTTCTTGATCCAAACCGCTTGCTTTGTCGCTTTTGAAGCTGCAATGTACTCAGCCTCTGTCATAGAATCAGCAATCGTCTCTTATTTGAAACTTTTCCAACTAACTGCACCACTATTCAATGTGAATATGTATCTAGATTGGGATTTGAACTCATCCCTATCGAATTGGAAGCTGGCACAAGTATACCCGCTTACCACAAGACCACCTTCTCCATATACCAAAAATACATCTTTAGTTCTTCTTAAGTACTTCAAGATATTCTTGACAGCCACCCGATGACCCTCACCAGGGTCTGACTGATGTCTACTTGTAACATTTAGAGCATACGATACATCGGGTCTAGTACATAATATCGCGTACATGATTAATCCTATAACTGAAGCATAAGGAATCAAACTCATGCGAGTCCTCTCATCTTGTGTCTTTGGACACATAGATTTAGAGAGTGTAATCTTATGTACCATAGGAAGATAACCTCTCTTAAACTGCTCCATGCTAAACCTCTTTAGCATCTTATCTATGTATGTAGACTGAGAAAGACCAAGCAACCTCTTATATCTATCTCTATAGATCCTTATCCCCAAAATATAAGCTTCTTCTCCAAGGCCTTTCATAGAGAAGTTCTTAGCTAACCAAATTTTTACTGATTGCAAAGCTGAGACATCGTTTCCTATTAGCAATATATCGTCTATGTACAGTATAAGGAACACGATTGCACTCCCACTAACCTTCTTATACATACATAGCTCATTTGGATTTTATGAGAAACCAAACTTTTTAATTGTCTCATCAAATTAGATATTCCAACTCCTGGATACTTGCTTCAATCGATAAATGGATTTTTGAAGCTTGTATACCTTTTCTCCATTCATGGATATTAGACCATCAGGTTGTGTCATATATAAATCCTCAGTTAGGTTTCCATTAAGGAAAGTCATCTTCACTTCTATTTGCCATATCTCATAATCATAATGAGTGGTAATAGCTAGGAGTATCCTAATGGATTTAAGCATAGTTACTGGGCTAAACGTTTAGTCATAGTCAACACCTTGGCTTTGATAATAACCTTTAGCTACAAGCCTAGCTTTATGGGTAACTACATTACCCTCCATGTTAGTTTTCTTCTTGAAAACCCATTTGCACCCTATGGGTTTTATTTCTTCAGGTAGGTCAACCAAATTCCATACTTGGTTTTCATACATGGAATCCATTTAATAGGTTGAAGCCATTTGTCAGATTCTGAACTCTTCAAAACCTCTTCATAGTTAGTAGACTCATCATCTTCTATAAGCATTACGTCGTTAAGTTCACTTATGAAAAATATGTATCTTTCGGGAACATGATGTATCCTACTTGACCTACAAACTTCTTGTGTGTCAGAAGGTTGAACTATTGTTTCATCTTCATGAATAATAGTCTCGAGTCCAGGCAGTTGTTCTGCGTCTGTTTGAGCATCTTAAACTTCCACAAGTTCAATTTTGCTCCCACTAAGAAGAACCTCCCAAATCATTACCGCATAGTTTTTTTACTAATTGTCCTCATACAATAATCAATATGAATCAAGAAGATTAGGGATAATAAAATATTCTATTATAAATTTGGATAAGATTATTAGAATTAATAAAAATTGCAATTTCTAAACTTAGAATTTTCAAGAAAAAAGGTGTTAATTAGATGATTAACTTTGAATCTAACTCTAATCATAACCGTAACTTTAATCCTCCATTAACCTTAACTCTTTAAGTCTTAACTAAATAATAGTAAAGCAGCTACAAGATAAAAGAACGAAATATGTGTTCTAAGATACGTCAACTTATTAACAATATTCATTTTAGTAAATGACAAAATTATGACACAACACAAGGCACTAATTCAAACAATAAAATTACATAATAGAGGAGACAGATACGAAAAAATGATTTTACTATAGAAGGATCCATAATTTTGATTAGTTTTTGAATTATGATTTTGGAAGACTTCATTGATTCATTCCTACAACCTCCTATTGTCAAACCAACTCAGCCAGTTACCCAAACGTCGAGCAAGTGAATAACCCACTAACAAAGATCAAAACACTGAAGGCATGTGAATTTTACAGAGAAAACTAGGACTGATGTCACTGATCTCTGAAATTTTCTTTTATAAACAATAAATGATGGGAACTTTGGAATTTGGTAAATTGGAATTATAGACAATAAAATTGGAATTATAGATAATTTCTATTTTTATTTTTAATTTTCTGTTTTTATTTTTAAATTTAGTAAACAAATTTTGTTTGTTTCAATTTTCAAACCACAAATGAAATGAACCAAACATTCGGCTCTCACATTTCCATTACCAAATACTAACCAAACCAACCACAAATTTTATATTTTCATTACCAAAACCAAAAACCAACCGAACCTACCACAAATTTCACATTTTCGTTACCAACTTCAAATCCAATCCAACTCTAAGTCTCCAACACAAACAATTAACTAGAAATCCTTCACAAATTGTGAAATCCTTCACAATTTCATTCCATTAACAATTAACTAGAAATCCTTCACAATTCACAACATAAACAATTAACAGAAGCATTCTAACAGAAATTGAAAAAAATACACTCAATAAATAGAAATTCACAATCGAATTTGGTGATGGGTCGGGTCGAGATCTGGGTATTATTCCCAGATCTGTCGGATCAATGCGTGGTTGGTGCCTTGGTGGTCGTCAGAGACTAAAGAGCAGAGCTAATGGTGGTTGGTGGCGACAGGCAAAGGTGGCGACCCACACAGGCGGAGGTGACGTCGCGTGGTGGTGGAGAGTGAAGCATAGCGCAGAGAGCACCACGAACCACCGGGAGTGGAGGAGAGGACGACGAGAGTAATAGAGAGAGGAGAGGATGAGTCAGTGAGAGAGGGAGCAAAAACCAAAATTTGAAAAATGAGAGGCAAAAGAAAGACGAGAGGCGGGGGGAGGGGGAGATATTAGAGGAATTTTTTTTATAGAGTAGTCCTCAAAAATTGGGGATTCATGGTAACATATCGGTCGGTAATTGCCACCAGTACCATCATCCCCCTTATCGTTCCGTTTTCTGGTCGGTACGGAACGATATCTTAAACACTACTCCTGTAATGTATAAAAAATATAATATAGTTAGGCATGGCAATTATAGGCTGACCATGGTTCACCCGAGCTGGGCCACAGCCGGCCCGACCTGTGGCTCGTTCATTTTTTCCAAAACGACGTCATTTTGAATTTTTTAACTTTAAAAAATTAACGGCCGAGTCGGGCTGCCCGGGCCCCTATAGGCCATAGCTCGAGCCACAGGCCGGTCAGTTCGCCACACGGATCCACCACGGGCTACTGTGGCCCCGACCCGACCCATTGATATGCCTAAATATAGTTAATAACATTAGTAATATTGCCAAAAAATTAATATCACATTATTTTCTCAACAAATTAAAAGTTGAAATAATTAATATTACTTATTAAAATTTAGACTAGAATTAAATTATATAAATTTTAAAATTTTTAATAATTAGCTTTTAAATTAATTATGCACATTTTTAAAAATTTTTTAAGTAACTACGTAAATTATTTAATTTCTTGCATTTTGCAAAATGAAAGTTCGACTAAGGTCTAAAATAGAGGTAGAATTGTCCAATCTTTAATGGAATAGATAAGGAATAGAATAGTTATTCTGAGGAATAGAATAGAATAAATATTACTTTGTTTGGTTTAAGGAATGAAATAGATAAAGAATTTCTATGCCAGTGTTTGGTTTGAAAGTATAAACTTGAAATAACAAAGGAATAACTAACAAAAAGACCAAAATATCCTTATTATTATTATTATTATTATTATTGTTGTTGTTGTTGTTGTTGTTGTTGTTATTGTTGTTGTTGTTGCTGCTGCTGTTGTTATTGTTGTTGTTGCTCTTGTTGTTGTTATTATTATTATTATTATTATTATTATTATTATTATTAAATTCCTTTTTATTATTAATTTTCTTCTTAATTTTATTATTATTATTATAAATTTTCTACTTATTATTATTCTTATTATTATTAATATTATTATTTTTACTATTTATATTTATTATTATTATTAATTTTCTTATAATAATAATTATTAATTGTCTACTTAATATTATTCTTATTAATATTATTTTTATTAATTATATTTAGTATTATTAATTATTAAATTCTTTATTATTATTTTTTCTTCTTAATATTATCAATTTATTATTATTATTAATTTTATTATTATTATTATTATTAATTTTCTACTTCCTATTATTCTTATTATTATTAATTTTATTATTTTAATTAATTTTATTTATTTATATTATTGTTATTATTGTTGTTGTTGTTGTTGTTGTTGTTGTTGTTCTTATTACTATTACTACTACTACTATTACTAATTTTATTCTTCTTCTTCTTCTTCTTCTTCTTATTATTATTATTACTACTAATTTTGTACTTATTATTATTCTTATTATTATTAATTTTAGTATTTTAATTAATTATATTATATTTATGTTATTATTATTAATTTTCTTCTTCTTCTTCTTCCTAATTTTAATATTATTAATATTATTGTTATTATTAAATTCCTTATTATTATTAATTTTCTACTTATCATATTATTAAATATCTCATCTAAAGCAAATCCCAAGTTGATTTCAGATATAGATATTTATAAATATGAAACTCCATCTTGTTTGATTAATGTCCTACGTAGGTGACGTGTGTGAATTTGATATGTAATAGAATGCACCAGCTACTGATAAACCATTTGCTTTCTTTATCATACATATTCCTCGTCCACCCACACAAGACCATATATGCATACACCTTTCAACTAAATGCTTGATGCCTGGACATCTGGATGAAACAATGGAGAGTAAAAAGAAACGGGAAAACAAATAGAAGAATCAGGACCAGTATGAGAATCAGAACTGAGATTTTGGTATAGAATCATGTATATAAATCACATGTTGAGAAAAATACACATATAGAGACAGTTCATAGGTTGTCATTTGCTATAATGAAATTGGAAGGAAAAGAAGAATGCTCCTTAAAATAACTACTGCCAAAATTGTAGGACTAAAACAAGACAGCTCTATGACACCAGCCTCCTTAAGCATCCTAACAATTTTTAAAGAGGTAGTTCCTCTCACAATCGAATCACCAACAACCACAACCCTCTTCCCTTTCAACACGCCTTTCACTGGTGAGAGCTTGAGTTTCACACCAAAATCTCTGATCTTTTGTGAAGGTTCAATAAAAGTTCTACTTACATAGTGTGACCTTATTAATCCTTATTGAAAT
Organism: Erythroxylum baracoense; assembly: GCA_025629805.1. Lineage (NCBI taxonomy): Eukaryota > Viridiplantae > Streptophyta > Magnoliopsida > Malpighiales > Erythroxylaceae > Erythroxylum > Erythroxylum baracoense. The sequence goes on along the minus strand of JAOTAY010020751.1, from coordinate 4,469 downwards.
GGCACTCCTGCTTTAGCCACATAAAAGTTTCACTTTTCAAATATACATGAGATGAGATAGTGAGGTAAAGAAAAGAGCAATAAATAAATTAGATAGAATCTTTACATTACATGTCAAAATCAAAAGGCTTCAGAATTAGGAACAACAGATTTAAGTGCTTCACTAGGTTCCTTCTCCACTAGATTGAAAAATTTTGTATACTGTTATATAACAGTATAAAAAATGCACAAATAAATTTGTATAAGCTTTTTATTGTAATTAAAAACAACTAAAAATCTTCACAAAACATGGAGGTTTTGTCAGAGAAGAACTAGTAAAATACGAAACTAGATTCGAAAAATAGAGAAAACACAGACAAAATAATTTCTTAGCTCAGTCAACTATACCGATATAAATTCAATATTTCATTACCAATTGCCTCCGGAAGGAGAACAAGTGACATAAGAAAGCGAAATTATTAGTGCATCTACATTCACATCACGACCTACTAAAATGATAATTCACCTGTGATAAACCACTGATTACATATTCCAGGAGGATACGTGCTAAGCAAGAGTAAATCAGCAGAGTTTTAATTGTTTTATGAGTGAATCAGCAGAGTTTTAATTATTTTATGTTTGTTCTACGTGTCCTAGAATATAGGGGTTAGTTATGTTTACTAGTTAAATAAGAACTCTGTTCAGTAGTTAGAAGTTAGTTATGTTTACTAGTTAAATAAGAACTCTGTTTAATAGTTAGAAGTTTAGTCATTCTAGGCAACTAGTTATTTTATTTGTCTATAAAGTATACGCATGCAGAGATATGAATAAGAGAGAAAAAACTCATCCGAACCTTTTATTTTTGGAGATTCTCCCATTGGCTATTATTCCTTCTTTAAGTGAGATTCCTGCTTATAGAGAGCTTAATAGATTTTTTTTTCGCTTTTATCTTCTAAAGTACCTAGTCCCTACTAATTTGGTATCAGAGACAGTTCGAAGATGGTGAACACACGCTTATCTTCTTCTGATCAACCAAACCCACAAAATAGCCAGAACGCACAGTAACCACAAAACCCACAGAATCCTACCACTAACTTAACGGAAGATCTTTTGTCTCAACTTTCTGACATGGCTGCCCAGTTGAGTAATCTTAACTCATAGATGATTGCTCTAAAAACATCCTCTAGCAAGATTCCTCATATTGAAGGCAGTCACGGTAATCGAGAAAAGGGAAAAGCACATATGCGGAACTCCAATGATGAGGGCGATTATAACACACCATGGTGGCTGAAAAATTCGTCCAAACGTCCATCAACCAAGATTGAGTTCCCCAAGTTTGAGGGTGGGGACCCGAGAGGATGGATTTTAAAGGCTGAAAAATACTTTCAGTATTATCACACTCCTGATGAGATGAAGGTCAACATCGCTGCCATGTACCTTGAAGGTGATGCTCTCGATCTCTTCGCATGGATCAACACCAAACGGACTTTGCTTTATTGGGAGGAACTCACGAAGATGTTTCAAGAGCATTATGGTCCAGCAGAGTTTCAGAATCTGGACGAGTATCTCTATGGCATCAAACTGACAGGAACGGTGCAAAAGTATCGTCAGGAATTTGCTAAGCAATCTGCACGAGTGAAGAATTGGCCAGAGCACTGTCTCTTAGGTGTTTTCCTCAATGGCTTGAAGGAGGAACTCAAGGTAGACGTGCACATCCAAAAGTCAAGAACGATTTACAAGGCGATGAGCTTGACAATTAAATATAAAGCCAAAACTCAGATCAGGCATGGGCGTAAACTGAGCAGTTCATCCAATCTGACCTGACCCAACACCAATACCACCTGGGCCACACGTCATTCACATTTTTCTGAAGCAAAAGCTCAGCTAGCAACGAACGCAAACACTTCTTCTTCAGCGCAAAATCTGACGGCAAGTGCGTGGGATGTTAAGAAACAGAAACAATGAGATAAGGCACTCTGTTTTCGATGCAATGAGAAATTTCAGCCAGGTCACCGTTGCAAGACAGGTACTTTAAAAATTATGGAAATCATTGAAGAAGGAGAACCAGTAGCTAATTTCGAATCTGAAAATGAAGAAGATTCAGAGATACAGGCCGAAATCTCCTTCCATGTTATCCTGGGCAGTAACTCGGGTTCAATTATAAAGTTACAAGGGATACTGAATCAAAAGAAAGTAATTATTCTTGTAGACAGTGGTTCTACCCATAATTTTGTGGCTCAAACACTTGTTTCAAAATTAAAATTACCTACTCAATCTATCACTTCTTTTGGAGTCCTGATTGGAGATGGGTCTTTGATTCGCTGCAATAAGGTGTGTAGACGGCTTCGAATTCAGGTTTAAGATTTGAAGATCGTGGGTGATTTCATTTCATTCATTCTTGCTAGTGTTGACATGGTTTTAGGCATTGAGTGGTTGGCTTCCTTAAACACCATGCAAGCAAATTGGCAGAAAATGTTCATGATTTTCTGGGTTGATGGTCGAAGATATAAATTACAGGGGGTACCTCGGAATTCAACTTCTAATATAGAGCTGAGAGTGATGACTAAGCAAACTGAGTTTTGAGGGAGTTTATGTCAGAAACTCATTGATATTGATGGCCTACTTCAAGATTTTTCAGATATATTCGCTGAACCGACCTCCCTGTCACCTCTCCGCAATCATACTCATGCCATCAATCTCCATCCTAATGCTCAACCTCCAAACATACGACCATATAGATATCCTTATTTTCAGAAGGATGAAATTGAGAGGCAAGTTGTCGAATTGTTATCTAAAGGATTCATTCGGCCTAACTCTAGTCCTTTTGCGAGCCCTGTGCTGTTAGCCAAGAAGAAGGATAGTTCATGGAGAATGTGTATTGACTATCGGGAACTCAATCATATAACTATTTCAGATAAGTACCCTATACCCAATGTGGATGAGTTGCTCGACGAACTCTATGGTGCTGCCTACTTCTCAAAGATTGATCTTGGCTCGGGTTATCATCAAATTCGAGTCCAACCTAAAGATATTCATAAAACGACATTCCGAACACACTCAGGCCATTATAAATTTACTGTGATGCCATTTGTCCTTACAAATGCTCCTTCCACATTCCAAGCGGTAATGAATGATCTCTTCTGTCCCCATTTGAGGTGTTTTGTCTTGGTGTTTTTGATGATATTTTAATTTACAACACCTCTCTTCATCTTCATAAGCTTCATGTGGAAGTGGTCTTTAATTTATTACGCTCACATGCAATTTATGTTCACGCTAAGACGTGCACTTTTGCCCAACAACACGTGAATTTTTTGGGACACATTGTCTCATAAGTAGGTGTTGGCGTTGACCCAGAGAAAATTGAGGCCATACAGTAGTGGCCTTCTCTAACCACTATTAAAGAACTTCTCGGTTTCCTTGGACTCACAGGGTATTATAGACAGTTTGTACAGAATTACGGAGTCATTGCTAAGCCACTTACTGATCTCACCAAGAAGGATGCATTTTGTTGGAATGAACGGGCTGACAGTCTTGAAATTGCATTTCAGAAGCTCAAGGATGCATTGACAACGGTGCCAGTCTTGAAACTACCAGATTTTCAACAATCTTTCACTATTGAATGTGATGCTTTTATAGAAGGGATTGGGGCTGTTCTCATGCAACAAGAGCACTCCATAGCGTATTTCAATAAGGGACTCTCTTACTCTAACCGATATAAGTCAGCTTATGATCGTGAATTACTAGCTCTTGTGCTTGCTGTCCAAAAGTGGAAACATTACTTAATTGGCCATCATTTTTATGTCAAGACTGATCACAGTAGTCTTAAACACTTGCTTAAGTAGCGGATTTCTACGAATTCGCAACAACGTCTAATTTTGAAGTTTCTACCCTTTGATTTCACTATATTATACAAAGCGGGGAAGGATAATGCAGCAGCTGATGTGCTCTCCCGAAAGCCAAAACAATCTGATTTCTTTAATTTAATCACGCCTGTACCTCCAGATTTTTCTGATTTGAAGGAATCATATCTCCAGGATAATCACACCAAGAATCTCATCTCTAACCTACAAAAAGATTCATCTTCACATTTTAATTTTCAGTGGTCAGCCAATAAGCTCTTTTACAAAGGCAAGTTGGTAATCCCTTCTAACTCCAACTTACGTGCAACTCTTTTGGTTGAAGCCCACAAAACCCCCATTGGTGGACATGGAAGTTATTTGAAGACTTTAAAGAGGCTTTCAGATCAGTTTTATTGGCCTCACATGAAGAAGGATGTCAAGCTTCATGTTCAACAATGCTTGACTTATCAGCGCAACAAATATGAAACTCTTGCACCTGCTGGCCTTTTACAGGCATTACCCATTCCAGAAAAAATTTGGGACGATATTTCAATTGATTTTATAACTGGGCTACTTAAATCACAAGGTGTTGACACTATATTTGTAGTAGTTGATCGCTTGAGTAAATACAGCCATTTTTTGCCACTTTCTC
>JAOTAY010020750.1:0-11888 GCA_025629805.1 Erythroxylum baracoense | reverse complement strand
CCCAAGACATGCATGATGACTTGTATGTGAATTTTGAACCTAGGTAATGCATAGTAGAATTGATTCTCAAATAGATGCTGGTATACTTATGTATTTAATAAATGACATTGTTTTGAATAACTCTTTGCACTTGGAGTGAAACTGATGTTTTTATATCATATTTTGAGGAATGATATTGTTTTAAAAAAACTTACAATTGAAGTGCAAAGCACAATGTTTGATTTTATAAAACTATATTTTTGAATAACTTTGCACTAGGAGTGCAAAAGATGACTTTCACTGCATGAAATAACATTTTGAAACTTACATATGCATAACTGAGTCATGTATGCTGCATGTATGTGTTCTCTTTTGGCTTAGAGCAATGACAAGGTTCCATTTTATAGATTGTACCAATAAATAAAGGCATAGTACCTTACTTGATTTTTTTAGTACTTAATATTTGTATATGATTTTTGTGATTGGTGAGGAAACGATTAGCCAATCGTGTGTTGGGTATAACAGATTAAGCGATCCTCGCACCCTTGATGCTGGTGCATAAAAGTCGAGTCCTTGTAATGACACCATTCTACAGGACTCGCGGGTGATTGCATACCTAGAGGTTTGGTCACTGAAGAGGTCACCACCTAGGGTTATGACGCTCTTGCCAATCGTAGTCTGGACTCACCATGGATGAAAGTCGAGCCAACACCGGGATCGGTGGGTGTGCATACTAGTTTAGTTGACTAGTGGTGACACACATAATTATTTTGGTTTATTATGAGATTTGGCTTCTTGATGGGATTTGATTTTTACATGTGATGCTTTTTTGCTTATGTGTACTGGAACTGGAACCTATGTTTACTGAATGAGTGATTAATAGGCTAGGCCTATATGGTTCCGAAACAGTATGACATGAGTTATAGAATAGGTCTATGTGTTTCTATGTCATGCATATTCACTTCATAAGTGGTTATGTGCATGTTAGATGTGTAAAACTATCCTTAGGTTATTTAGACCATTTTGGTGTGTATCGGGTCTGCTTTTGATATATGTCTTTTTCCCACTCATTGAGTACATAGGGGTACTCACCGCCTCCACTTTCCAACCATGCATGCTAATTTGGTGAGTTTGAAGTTCTAAGTGGATCGTTCGGTCTTTTGATGATTTCAGGGTATTACCGCATGTGGGTAGTCACTATTTTGTACTTTTGTTGTATACTGCTCAAGAATTTGTTGATATGCTTTATAATTTTTTAAGTTAGTTCTTGTCAGTCTTATGGTTTGTAAATGACCTTATTTGTGAACCTTTTGTGCTATCCAAATGATTTTAAAGATATTCAGTTAGCCTTGCATAGTCAGGTTAAGGGTACCGTGAGTATCCTTAGCCCAGGTATGCGGTGGTTGTCATATGCCTGACATATTGTGAGATTCCATATCGGTTGGAGAGGGGAACGAAGTACGTCTTATAAGGGTATGGATACCTCTCCCTCATATGGCACATTTTCCCAGGGGTTGGAAGGGCAAAACTGTGAAGGCTTGGCTAGGACAAGGCCCAGAAGCGGACAATATCTGTGGGCAGGTGGTTTGGGATGTTACAACTGGAACCAGTGTGTCAATGAGGACGCTGAGCCCTAAAGGGGGGGGGGTGTATTGTGAGATTCTCATATCAGTTAGCGAGGGAAACGAAGTACGCCTTATAAGGGTATGAATACCTCTTCTTTATAGACACGTTTTCCTAGAGGTGGGAAAAGCAAAATCGTGAGCCAAAGTGGACAATATCTGTGGACGGGTGGTCTGGGATGTTACAATTAAGCTATAAAGACATTAAGCAAGCTAGTATTTAAATTTGGATGTGCATCTATAAAGTCCCACTCGAATACTGGACTAAGAATAGTCTTAGTAAATAATTACTTTTGTTGGCCAAACACTTTGCCTTTATGAAGCAATAACATAAATCAAAAAGATTAATTTTTCAAGGTTATATGTTTTAGTAGATGTATTAAGTGATCTACTTAATGAAATTCATATTATGAAACTTGATGGCAACTTTGAAGTAGTAAAAGAAACAGTAAAAATGACATATGCCCAGAGAACTTTATTCCTTAATCTAAAGAAAAAGTGGAGATCAACATGTAAGTCTTCAAAATAGCAAGCTTTAGGAGCTAATGGGTGAAAATTGTAAAGAATCACAACATGTTAATGAGTCATTAACCACAAAACCATAAACCATTAAAGCCATACCCATCAAAGTTATAACATCAATAAATAAGACTAATACCTTTAATTCCATAGAAATGTATAGAAATTTATGTCGTATTTTAACTAATGTCAAAACTAATAAAAAAGATGTATACAATGCAATATGTCTTGTTATAACTAGGAACTCTTCAAACATGAAAATCAATGACGAATTTGAAACTGTTAGCAGAAGGAAGTCTAACAGAAGAAAAAGCAATTCTTCTTATGTTTAAAAAATATGACTTTAATAGCTTGGAATATAAGAGTCCTAAATTCCCCTCACAAAAAAATTATACGTAGGGACTTTATTATAGAAAATAAGCCTAGTCTTTTAGGCATTTTGGAGTCTATAATAAGAGAAGAAAATAGAAATCTCCTCAATCTTTTACCAAAGTTTTAGAGTATCATTACTGACTATAATAGTCATCCTAATGGCATAATCTTGGTGCTAGTCAATGACAACAAGTTAGTGGTTTTAGAATTTATAGAAACTGATTAAATGATCCTTATAAAGATCAGGTGTAAAGATTAAAATGTTACAATGCACATCTCTATCATCTATACTATAAATTCCAAAGGCAAACACTATGGTCTAAACTCTAAGAGATCTCTCAAGCTATTGATAACTCTTAGCTTTTGATTGCAGACTTCAATTCCATTTTCCATCCTAAGGAAGTAGATGGTAACCATTCCAATACGACATTTGGTCAAGATTTCAGACAACATAAGTGACATTCAAGTTACTAATTTTCCTTATAGGGGAAATTTCTACACTTGAAAAACAAACAAGAGGAGCTTACGTTCTTAAGGAAATAATTAGATAGAACATTACGCAATTTTGAATGGTTGCAAACCTGTTGTCTCTTCTAGGCCACTTTTCCTAATATAAATTTATCTATTCACTCTCCTTCAATTGTGCACCCCAAATTAGTAAGATCACCTGTCAAAACACCTTTTATGTTTAATAAGTGGTGTGTAAAGGCCTCATTCTCCATATAAGAGGCACCAAGTAGTTCATCCCGTTGAGAAAATTCAAGTGCAAAAAAGAACTTAAAGCAGTATATGCATCAAATGATGAAACATTCATCACTTTCTTGCAACAACAAAGTCAGCGCTTAATAAAGAACAATCTAAATTGTAAAATGATTATACATGTCTAGTGTTTTATGGAGATGAAAAGAAGGAATTATCTAACTTCATTCAAGCTATCTAATTTGATTAATCATTAATAAAACACATAGCTAGAATAATATGATTGAAATATATGGATAAAACTTTACTGTCTTCTATAAATCATTCATCTTAAGAAAGATCTCCAATAAGATAGTTTCCTTAGAAAGCAGTGGATGCTTGCTAACTACATAAAATCAATTTTTGAGGGAAGAAGAAAACTATTTTTCTTACACACTAAGATCATCTTCTTCTACTAACTCTTCCATTGGTTTGATTTAATAGATCATTTAAAAGAAGATTATTCATTAGGACTTTGAACATCTCGCCAAGCCTATCTCTACTCAGGAAATTGAGAAAGCATTGAGCTCTGTAAGCCCTATCAAAGCTCTTGGACCTTATGGTTTCAATTTCAATTTCTTCATCAGAACTTGACCTCTTATAAGGAATGTTGTTGTTAATACTACTAATGAAGAAAAAGATGTTGAAAGAAACCAATAGGACTTTCATCACCCTTATTCCCAAAGGAAAAGATCAAAAGACTTTGAGGGACTATTGCCACATGTCTTGTTACAACTCTTTTTATAAAATTATAGCCAAAGTCTTAGCAAATAGAATAAAACAATGCTCTAGACCATTATAAATCCCTTTCATCATGCTTATATCCCTAACAGACAAGTTGATGATAATATAAGCCTAGTTTAACAGTCATTATGATATTACAACAGGAAAAGATGTCATAAACTATCCTCTGAAGATTGACTTTTAGAAGGTCTATGACATAGTTGCTTAGTGATTTATCCTCAATACAGTAGGAGTATTAGAAGGTATCCGTAGCTTGGATTAAATAATATCTAATCAATGCTTCTTATAATATATTAATCACCTAGTGATATCAGGTAAGGAGATCCTTTTTCCTCTTACTTATTTTCCCTAATGATGGAGGTCTTAAAAAGGCTTATCAGAAGAGTTATGGAAAGGAATAGCTCTTTCAACTTCTATTCTAGATGCCAAAAATTAAAAATAATCAATAAATTTTTTGTTAATAATGTTTTTTTATTCTCTTAAGACAAAAGTATAATCAATTTCCTCACTTATTAATGCTTTAAATCCATTCCACAAGATTTCAAGACTATGCATCAATATGGAAAGAGAGCTTTATACATTTTTGCCAATGCCAACAATCAAACACCTTATCTCTCATCCATAATAGGCTTCAAACAAGCTAAACTCACTTAAACTTGCCTTAGGATTTTTTTCATCCACTAAACATGTCCAATCAGATTTTAAACCCCCACTGGATAAAACTTAAAGAATAATAAATAGTTAAAGCACTAAGGCTTTGTCACTAGCAAGTATAACTCAACTCATCAACTCAATCCTGAACTCTTGAATGTTTACTGGCTTCACATCTAGTTTTTCATCTAGATATCATTAAAGAAATAGAAAGGATCCTTAGGAAATTCCTATGGTCTGGTTGTAATGAGAATGAAGCAAAGATAAAAGTAAAATGGTCATACATTTGAAAACCTAAAAAATAAGGAGGCTGAAATGTCATTCCTCTAAAACTATCTAATTATGTTCTGCTTACTAAAAAAGTTTAGAGACTACTATAAGATAAACTAGCTTAATGGGTCAAATGGGTCCATGTCTATTACATAAAAGAGAAAAATATCTCAAAATTTAAGCTTCCCTTCAATGCATGAACCATCATAAAGTTCCACGTTAAAGCTAAAGATAAAATAAAGCTGGAATGTTTCAATGTGGTAGAAAATGGAAAAAATTCCTTTTGAATAGATCATTAGACCCCTTTTGGTCCTTTGGAACTATGTGAGGATACACACCCTCTAAGAGCTGCAATTAATGGAAATAAAATAGTAGGACAAGCTCTAATACAAGGACATATTAAACTTGGTACATATTTCATATCTTTTAGCTTTTCTTTCAAACTTTAGGCTGAGTTATAGTGAAGATGAAGTAATCTAGAATAAAATAACTTCAAGAAAGTTTTCCACTAATTTATGTAGGAAATTCCATATCGATTTAAGCAAAATAGTCAGTTGGAATAATTTGGTACGATATGAATATCTACTGCCTTAAGCTTCTCAACATTGTGACTTGTAATAAGGAATAGACTTTTAATAGTTGATAAAATAGTAAGATATTCAAATCTTCCTAACTGGTGTATTTTATACAAAACATTAGTGGATGAGCATTTGTTTTCTAGTGCTAATAAACAACTCTTATTTGGAATAAGACATTAAGATTATGTAATTTGAACAATTCACCTTATAAATTGAATGATATAGTTGATTGGAGAATTGGATTAAAGCCTACTGTTAAAGGAGACAAATGGATATATACGGTGGCATTATCCTATCTTGTGACTAGTGTTTCGGATGAGACGAATAAGATGATTTTCTCTAATCTAACCATGAAAAAAGAAGCCCTTTTTAACTCATACATAACAAAATCATATATCACATCCTTACAAGGAAACACATAAATTTAGTGATAATATCAATAATAACTAGTTCATTTTATAAGATATAATGTGCATTGTAATTACCCAGATGAAGCCATCAAGCTGGCTTCTTTTGTATAGAAGGTCAAGCTAGTAGTAATTCAGCTTGTTTCCATCTGTAATGGTACTAGTTTTCCTTTAAAGGCTAAATACATTCTTTTTGCTTTCTTAAAAAAGATATGTTTTTAAGGCACTATATAGAAAAGTTACAATACACTTATAGAAAGAACTTATAGACTTTACAAATAAATTTCTAATCAAATATTAAAAAAATTACAAAGATTCTTAGGAACTTTGTATTATTTCATGAATTTTTACCCTAACTTGAATAGATTTTTTACACCTTTACAAAATAGACTAAAGAAAACCTACCCCTTATATAAAACAACAACATGATAAAATAATTTAAGAAAAAGTTAAAACAATTTAAATTCTACATTTATCTAATCCTAAAGCTCATAAAGTTGTAGAAATTAAAGTTTCAGATCAAGTATATGAAGGAATATTAAAAAAAATATTAATAACAATGACTAAATAATCCAATATACTTTTAGCCATTGGAACCTAACTTAAAGTAATTATTCTACTACTAAAAAAGAAATTCTTTCAATAGTCTTATGTATTACTAAATTTCAAAATGATTTGCTAAATCATAAGTTTATTTTTTGTATTGATTGTAAATTTTCAAAAGAAGTTCCATAATTTTTTTAAAAAATATTTCCTCAAAACATATAGTTGTTGGATGGCAATCTATATTATGTATTTTCATTTTGTTATTGAATTTATTAAAGGTGAAGTAAATTCTATTATAGACTTTCATAGATCGTGAATTGTTACATTTCAAATTATGATACCAGGATACAAACAACCCAAAACTGCACAAAGATCATTATCAAAGCCATAATAAATGGTGAAGTAGATACATGTCAATTATTTAAAGGTAGAAAGCCTTTGAAAAATCATACCAAAAACAATTAAATCATGGACTATGATGCAACTTCTTAAGTCGAGAGAGAACCTATATAAAGAGATAAGTTGTAGAATAAGAAATGGAAGTAATACCATTATGGTATGAAAATTAGAGCAAAACAGGGGTTTACATAGGATAAATGGAATGTCTAACTTATAGAACTACTTATAGAGAATACAAAGGTATAAAACTACTTATTAGAGAACACAAAGGTATAGAACTACTTATCAAAGAATACAAAGGTTAAAGAGGTGATAAAAGGCAACTAGTAGCACTGCAACATAGATGATTTATCTGTCATCATGGACAATAAACCTAACTATAACCCAAAAGTACAAAGAGAAAACACCATAATAGGTCTTGCGATGAGCTATTTAAAAACCAAGCACAAAGATAGAGATGCTCCAAAGTAGCTTGATTTAAGCAAGCTCTTCTTAATGTCTCCTTCATCTTATATATATTGAGTTAAAAAAATGTCAATTTTGGACATAATAAGAGTTAAAAATATTCTAAAAAATTACAATTTGTGAAAACAATAACTTGAAAAACTAAACCATCTGTTCTTACAATGTGAATTTTCCTCGAGTGTATGATTTGTCATTTAGAAGCTTTACAAATAGATTTTCATCAAAGATGAATGGTCTAATATAGTGGAATGGCTTAGTCATGAACATAATATGCATAAGGGCTACCTTTTAGTATATAAAATAACATTTGGTAGCATCATTATGTTAATTGGAGGTAAAAGAATTAGAGAATATTCCAAGATAAAGAGAAACTAGCTATTAGTTAATTTAAGAACTCATTAACTAAATAAGGGAATAAATTTTAGCTAACAAAATTCATTTGTTATGTAGTAGAGGAATGGTTGAATCATAAAGGATTATAAAGATGTACAATGAAATTGAATAGTAAAGAAGTACTATAAAGGAGATTTGCTAAGTCTATAAAGGGATTGGAAGCTGATATGAGCTTGGGTAAAACTTGTCATTCAAACTTCATGTCTTAGTCATGTTAAATTCTAGTTTTGTTTTTAACTTGCATAGTACATCTCTAGCCTCCTATCTTGAATGGGAGAATTGCTTATAATGTCCTTGTAAATTTTAATTAATTTAACTTACCTTTTAAAAAAAGCCACAACAAAGCCTTTTTAAAGACTAGCCTAAAATATCATTATCTTCCAAACTAGTAAAAATCCTAGAGAGATATCCTAAAAGGAGGACAATCTGTTCCCTACCTTCTAAATTCCAATATGGGGCTTCTTTACCTTTATCTTTTAAAATCAATATTCAGTAATGGTTATATGACCCTAGAGCTGGTAATAGCTCTAAAGGACTTCCTTAATCAACTAAAAAATTAAAATTTATGGAAAATGATTGCTAAAAATGAAACCAAAATATTATTTTACATAAACAAAAACCTTTTTTAAAAGATACTTTACAAGGCCAATAATTGATGGAAAATTTTCAAAAAATTTACAAAATTCATCTTAAAAAGCTCATTCTTAAATTTTTTATTTTGATAAAGAATATTTGTAAACTATTTTAATGATTAAGAATGGTTTTAATAACACTAAACCTTTTTATGCAACTAACATATTTCTTTAAACTACGACAGTATAAACCATAGTATTTTTCGAAGCTCCAAATATATTATTGGTATATTTTAAATGAGAATGGTTTAGTAAAAGTAAAGCACCACTTCATTAAACTTGAAAAACTATTACTACCTACCCCATTTACAAAATTAATAAACTTATACACCTTATAGAGTGATTGTATAAACTATGGAAACCTAGAAAGCTTGAAACCAGGTTTTCAACAAATCTCGCATATTGCCCTACACAAAGTTATTATGGCTATCAGTAAGCTTACTTTAACACCTTCCTATTAATAAATATAATAAAACACTGTTAATGGTTATTCTTTTCTAATACTGGAAATACATTTTACTTCCCATTTGGGTCCATAAATTAGTAGAAATAGTATAGTCAATACCCAAATATTTCACCTTAATTTGCGGAAAAATGACTGGGCTGGTATGGAACTCTCAGCCTTTTAACAAGAAGACTAATGAACCCACTATATTTTTATAATAAAGTCAAAATTCAATACTCTTTAGGTAGAGCCAAAACAAAAGAAAACTATTTTAAAATAATGAAGCAATTGTTAAAATCCTATCCCATTTTAAATTTAAAGAATAATGACGAAGAAACATATTTAAGCATGGATAATAAGGAAATTGAATTGGTGTAATCCTAATTTGCATAGTTAAAAAATGGTAAAAGTCGTAAAGGAAAAAGAAATAATGCTATAGTGGATAGAAGTTTGCAAAGCTTAAAAGATGCTTTGATTAAAGCTTTCAGGGTCTTCTGTTTAAAGCCAGAAAGATGGCCTTGACTAAAGCTAGCAAGATGTTGTAACTATTCAAATATACATAAATATGCCTCTAAAAGGAACCTATTGTTAGAGGGAAGGCATCCCCGTCCTCTCCATCTCCTCTTTTACTTTACTCACTCACTCTTTTTATCTCTCTCTCCCTAAGTATTCTTAGCATTTTCTTGTTTATTCTCTAGCAAAAACCTTTCATCCAAAAACTTGTCATACAAAAGAATTTATGAAAAGCCTTCCATATTACTAAAAACTCTACATTTTTTATCCTTAAAACTATATAAATTTCTCTCTTTTTCTTTTCGATATAAGGGAGCAATCATAGATTGCTAGGTTCAAATAAGGACGACCTTAAGCTGAACAACACCCAAGAGATCCTCCTGAAGAAAGTGGTGGAGCTGTCTAAGGGGATTATCAAGGTGAGTAACATAAAAAATGCCTCTGCAAGCCCAAGTAGCCAAGTAGTTAGTGCACATATTTGCTTCACGATAAGTATGCACAATACGACAATACCAAGGGCGGCTAAGCAGGTCCTTACAAGCACGAATAATTTGATAGAATTGATCTGTAAGCCAAAGATTGCCATTCACTTTGTTAATGGCTAAAAGAGAGTCTGATTCAATAAGCACATTTTGGAAGCCTCGATCCTAAGCCAAAAGCAGTACATAATAAATTTCGAACAATTTAGCTCTTGTAATGTTCCCCTAACTGAGTCTCTTGACAAAACCGAACAGCCAGCTTCCTTCAGCGTTCCTTACAAGGCATCCAATTGCTGTTTCTCCCAGATTTGTGAGTGCTGATGCATCCACATTAATTTTGAAGCAACCAGTGGGTGTTGGACTCCAAGAAATTAGCACATCATGCTTCATCCTCAAGGCCTTTTGCATCGTGCTATATCTGCGAAAATTCTGCACACTTGCATAAATTATATTAGTAGCATGGGGAGGCCAGACAAAGTCTGGCTCAAAAACAACACAATTACACCAATGCCATATATACCAATAGGTATAACAAAAAAGGTCAGCCTATGGGATATTATTAGCAACAATAAAAGAAGAGTTGCAAAAATTAACACGAATCCAATCAATAAGAGACAAAGAATTAAAAACATCTAACTGACGACCTTAGAGCCAAGAGGACCAGATGACTTGTGACTCTTGACATTCTTAAAGTAAATGTAAAATTGATTCATAAGGATTGTCACATCTTGAAAAATTGGCTGTAGACGTGATATGGCATCGGACACAAGCTTCACATGTCAATAATCAGTTATGAACTACTAGCTACAAGAAAAATTTGATGCGAGGAGGCAAGTTCTTCTTCCATACTAAATTCCAGTTGAAATTTGCTTGTGATGTCCCAAGCAGAAGATTATAAGCTGAACTTACTGAGAACACTTTAGAGGGAGAAGCAGGCGAAATAGTTCTATCCCTTTCTACATGAACAAGCATGAAAAAGGAAAGAAGATTTTTGGTTTCCTCGAGGAAGTAGTACACAATATCCCGAAAATCAACTTCCTTGTTTAAGTAATCAGAGACTTTCACATCTTGCAAAGGGATAGGGAATTTTGATTAATTAACAAGGCCAACTCGGATTTATCAAGCCATTTATCAAACCAAAAGGATGTTTGATCACCGCACCTAACCAACCTTGAACAGCCCTGATTGACAATATTCTTACTAGCACAAATGCTCCTCCAAGTATGAGAAGCAACAAGTTTTATTATCGACTGAAAAAGGTGAAACCTTGAAAATATTTAGACTTTAAAATACGAGCCCATAAACTACTATCATTGGCCTCAAGTTTCCAACCAAGTTTAGCCAACAAAGCCAAATTTATATTTGCAGTTTTTCAAAAACTAAAGTTACCTTCCTTACGTGGACGACACACCATATCCCACTTAAGAAGTGACATTTTCTGTTTGTTATCCGTTGAACCCTAAAGAAAATTTCGATTTAGAGAGTCAATTTCTTTGGATACAGAGATGGGAAGTCACGTGATTTGCATAGTGTACGTAGCTATGGTACTAGTGACAGATTGCACAATAGTGACTCGACCAGCAAGCGAGAGTTGATCAGCCTTCCAAGTGGTCAATATCTTGTTGATCTTTGTTAAAATATGGTCATAGGTTCATTGAGAAACACGCTGCATATTAAGGGGAACACCAAGATACAATCCAAGATCAACATATGGAGTAATGCCTATACATCTTTAAATACCGTCTACTATTTTCGTTGTAGTGTTTAGTGAAACATAAAATCTAGACTTAACAATATTAACCTTTTCCTTGGAAAAAGCACAAAATTTATCTAAACAGGCGATTATGGTTTTGCTTTGTTTAATTGAAGCTTCACCCATCAAGATTAAATCGTCTGCAAACATCACATGAGAAATAGCAGGCCCACCCCTTGATAATTAGATAGGCTTCTAGTTACCTGCCGTTACTTTTTGTTCAATCAAGCAAGAAAATTTGTTCAGACATAAAACAAAAAGATACGGAGACAAGGGATCACCTTGACGGAGACCCCTAGACGGTTTAAAGTAATTAGTGACTTCCTCATTCCAAAGAAAATCCATTGTTGTTGTAACATCCCCTCACTTATGGGAAGGGCATT
>JAOTAY010020749.1:0-34265 GCA_025629805.1 Erythroxylum baracoense | reverse complement strand
CAGATTTCTATTATGTTCATGATGATCTAATTTCCATAATAAGGTTTATTTTGTAATTATTTTGTGACTTTAATCTTTGTTGAATCAATATAATATTATGGTGCTATGTTAATTGTGTATGCATATAATTTGGTAATAAATCAAGAGAGTAAGTCAAAAGTAATCTAATTAAGTTACGTAATGAGAGTTGGTGATTTAATATGTCACGCGATTAACAAATCAACTATCATTTGAAGAGAAATCTCGTGTGAGAACTTGATTATTCAATAGATAGCTTAAAATCTAATTGAAACGTTAGGAAAGTTTTGTGAGTCGAGAGGTTGCAAAATCTAGAATTGTATTCAATTATGGTTAATCAATTTGGTTTTGAGAGTAATCAACCCCTTAGAAAATCTTGGATCGATATATAATTGCATCAACAATCATTATGGGAACAAAATAATGAAAGAATAGATCCTATACTTTCATCTTTGATCATCCTTAAGTAATTGTGGCAACTTACTTAATATTCGTTATTTGATTGCTTTTATTTAATTGTTTTAATTTTTTGTTATTATTTCGCTCAAATCATCTTTTATTACCTTAGACAAATTTAGGTTCAATTCGTTTTACTTATTCCTCGTGGGATCGATATCTTCCGATATTATAAGTTTATGATCCTTATACATGTGAATATTGAGAGTTTTATTATAGGTAAAACTTGTTCAACATCAATATTTTGATTGATATATGTATTCAAATCAAAGCACTTAAACATGAATGGAATAAGTTAGTGTGTTGAATCTTTTTGAGTAGTTGATGTTTGAGGCTAAGTAATTCCATGAAATTTGATTCTACTAAACTATTACTGTAATGTTGCATGATTGGGTGTTTATGTGTTTATAAGTTTTGTTTGTTTTCTAGTTTTAGTTTTGCTCGGAGACAAGTAAAGTTTTAATTTCTAAGGAAAAATTTCACTTTCTTTATTGTTTGTGTCACTCAAGTTTTAAAATTTATAAACCCTTAAACACCGCAAGCGCATGGGTGACGAATGTAGTATAAGAGGTGTCGATCCACAAGGAGGGAGACTAATATAATCCTATCTTATCTAAGGCTAAGAAAATTGAAATAACGAAAATAAAATTTAATAAGAAAAGTGAATTCGAGAAATTGATTGGTAAGAATTGTAATTCGAAATTAACACAAAAATAAATGAGATTTTAAGTAATATAAAAACACAATGGAAATCAATCAAGAGAAATTAACAAGTTATGAGAGAGGGGATTTTACCTATTATTAATGCTAACCTCGCCACTTATGTGTTATTAGGGTGTCAGTTTTAGGCTATCGAAGGGCTGATTACTCTCTCGTAAGTTATAATGATTAAACCTTAAATTATAAACCCTAATTGAATTATGAAATTTGCAATATCTTAATTTACAAATTACCCACAATCCTAATTAGATCAGAAGCTAGCTATAACCGAATCTCACACGGGATCTCTCTTCGCACAAAAGTCGTAATGATTGATTATGTGGTTAATTAAATCAACTAACTCTCATTAACCTGATTTAATCTTTTCTATCTATCTCACCTTTCGGTTTATTACTGAAATATAAAAATATAGTAATCAATCATAACACCCATTCAAATAAACTCAAATCAACTTTAACCTTAAATCTAAGCAAAATCCCAAAAGAAAAGTTAGAACATCGTTAATAACCCGAAATCTATAACCATACAACCCATCTCAAATTTACACACTAAATGAATAAAAAGGGAAACATGGAGGAAATGAAACTTAGGTTGGACAATCCAAGAAGGCAGTGGCATTGAGTTATCACGTAATCTGAGAAGCTTCAGTATTGGAACCCTCCTCTTCTTCCTCTTCTTCTTTTCTTTCTCTTCTTTCTCTCTCTCTTTAGGGTTTCTAAGAGTGGCTAAATGTAAAGCTCCCCTCTAGGGTTACATCATAATGCTTTTATAGTCTTTTCTAATTAATATAACCCTAGTGCCTTTCTAGTTTGAATGTCCCTTGAAAACTCGAATTCGAAAGTGACCCCGCGTCTATCTGTGTGCAGGCACGATCGTGGCCATTAGTGGCATGATCATGGCCAGCTTGTTTGACTCATGGTAGATTCCTCATGATCATGGCCCTGTTCTCGAGCTTTTATCACGATCGTGTCATATTTGCCACGATCGTGTCATATTTTCCACGATCATGGCCCTAGGTTATTGCCTGGGTCTTCTTTGATTCTCCTCTGAATGCTTTGAAACACTAACAAAATCTTCATGATACCTCATATATATAAAATTGGAGCTCAAATACATGTTCTCACCCAAAAAACATTTAAAACAAAAATATTTACGAACTAACACAATTCTTAACCTAAACACACATTAAACAATCAAATTAAACACTAAACATATACTGAACTACCCACATAAATACAATGCAATCTATAATTATCACTTATGTCTGTGCTATTGCATGAACACGAGAGTCACTTGAAGTTGAACTACATCGAAGAAACTCTAGCTGTTGCTATCAGGAGACAAGAATGAACAATTTAATGAGCGAGACATTGAGAGGAGATTAAACAAAAAAAGGTGGAAGAATTTAATCAGGGAGACTAGCAACAAACCTTTATGGATTTCACGAGGCCATAGTTCATCGTTGCACAACAAGGCATCACTTAACACCAATGCTAACCTTATTCAAAATAAAACCAGCATTGCTGAATATGCTATAGACCAACATGTAGTTCTATAGGTTAATGAATTAAGATTGTAATGCACATTTAGTGAACTTCTTAGAGATATGCAATACCTTTTGATATAATATTATGTCAGAAGATATTCTTAAGATAAGGCTCTTCCGTTTTACCCTAAGGGATAGAGCAAGCCATGATATCACTTTTTAAACCTTACAAACATAACGAACTGGAAGTAGATCATTAGTTAAAAAGTACTTCCATTTGACCAAGACAACGATGTTGATAAAAGAGATCAATAATTTCCAGCAAAACGATGGTAAGTCACTATATGAAGCATAGGAGCGTTACAAAGACTTGCAAAGGAGATGTCCTCACTATAACTTACCCAAGGAATTCCTATTGCAAACCTTTTAAAATTGAGTTATTCCACCCACAAGAGGCACCAATATTGTAGCTTTGGGAGGATCTTTAATGAGGAAGACAATTAAGGAAGTAGAGGATTTGCTAGAAGAGATGACAAATAATAGTTGTCTTTGGATGTCAGATCGAAGTATACAGCAATTGAACTTCTGCGATTAAAAGGGAGTCGCTGTTGTCGATTCATTGACAGAAATGCAGGCTAAGATTGAAAATTTAACTAGACAACTCAATAGCACAAAAGCCTCTTCATCTACTCCAGTTAAATAAATTCAGTGTAGAAGCAAATTATGTGGACAAGATAACCATGATACCATTGATTGCTTCTTAATGCAAAACAGTGATACAGAGTAACTCAACTATATGGGGGCACAATTTGATAAAGGAGCAGGAAACAAATCTTAGTCTAACACTTAAAATCTTGGGTGGAGGAACTGTTGGATCGAAAACAGGTTCATGCTTGATTTGGCTAAATGGTATATTTCAAAAATTTTTTTTCCGAAATCAAAACACAGCAGAAGTGTAAACACCAAGTCAACATGCTTTTAGTCTATACATGATACGACATAAAGAAAACAAATAATATAGGAACAAGATCGGATTATTACCGACTCCTTGTTACAGCTTCGACTTCTCGCTGTTGTGTCCTTAACCAATCCAATCTACCGCTTATTCTCCTTGGATAGCTTGGTTAACAAGATCCTTTGGTGGGAAAAGAGAAGAAAAATGTTGAGAGCAAACCTTTTACTATGGCCGATTGTTTGGAGAGCTTAGAGAGAACCACTAAACACAGACCTTCATCTTGAAAAGAATGCAAAAAGAGCTATCCATCCAACTACCATTGTTGTAGTTTTTTTTGAATTCTTTTTAATGAGTTTTGTTCATTTACATATTTAAAACCATCCATCAAAACCATTTAATGATGATGAGCATTATCGAATGTTTTCGGAGTGAGTGGAGAGAGCAAAACAACGCACCCCCTCATTCTTCAATAATACGAGGGTTACATCTCTTTATCTACAACACTTTCATTCTTTAATAAAAAAACATAATCGAATCCTACATCTTTGTAGAATTAGGTTTTGCCTTCTTTTTTTAATAATTTTAATTCAATTAATCTAATTAATTAAATCAAAATCCAACCCATTATTAAATGTTCATTTGGTCTTATAATTAACAATTAATTAGTGTAAGCCCAACATTTAATTATAGGCTTAAGACCTAATTTAATTAACTCTTAATTAAATTGTTCTGATCTTATTGGCCCAAATCAAATTTGTCCATTTCTCTCCAAACTGTCTCATTTTCTTTCCAATAACCTCCATTTATTTTTCTTACTTTCCTTAATGACCTTCCTAGAAGCGAAGTGGAGAATCTAATTGGACTTAAATAATTCAAGCTCCAATAAGCTCAGAATTAATTTAATCTCATTATAATTAATTCTGATTTATTAACCAAATGTCATTCCACTAAAGCCAATTGGCTGAACTCTTGAATTACTAAAAATTATGAGAAAACATGTTTCAAATTTATTAATTTGATGTCCAATTGCAAACTCTATTATGAACTATATTATAACCATCTGCACAATAAAGGGTAAAATTACTGTTTTACCCTTATGTTAGTTTTTCCTTCTAGATCTCCCATTTCACTTTATATGGTGATTAACACACAAGATCTAATCTTGGTGTTAAGACTCGATGGGTAGCTAGTGCATCAAACTACTGGCGCCAGTTTAATCACCAATCTCCTTAAATCATCTAGAAGTGATGATATCACTAT
This sequence comes from Erythroxylum baracoense, assembly GCA_025629805.1. Taxonomy (NCBI): domain Eukaryota; kingdom Viridiplantae; phylum Streptophyta; class Magnoliopsida; order Malpighiales; family Erythroxylaceae; genus Erythroxylum; species Erythroxylum baracoense. The sequence goes on along the minus strand of JAOTAY010020749.1, from coordinate 29,370 downwards.
AAATTCTTTATTTGAGTAAATGTTCCCTGATGCATGTTTCAATTAATAATTCCAACATATGGACACTAGATTGATACCCTGTAAAAATCCATTCTGACCATATCGATAATTATAACGAAACACACATGAGTTCACCACTCATCAAGATTATGGTCTATAATAAACGAATGTTAAGGTGTATGTTTTAAGATTAAAGTAACGACCTACTTTAACTAGAAGTTGCAAATCTATAATCACCAGTCATCCTTCCAAGCTGAAGGAAAACGAGTTTCACAATAGCCTATGTGGTTGGTGAATTCGAATTCCCAAAATGCTTATGCAACTTAGGCACAAGTATAAATCTTCTTCCTTTGTTGATATTTAAGAAATTGGGGCTTGGCAAGGTAAAGCCTACTTTGATGCAAATTCAGTTGGATGATCAATCAATTAAGAGACTGTTTAGAGTGATGGAAGATATCTTAATACATGTGGACAAGTTTATTATCCCTTAGAACTTCGTAGTGCTAAATTTCAAAGAGGCTAAGAATTGTCTACTAATTCTTGGACAACTTTTCAGAACACAGGAAGAGTATTAATAGATTTTTATGAAGGTAAATTAAAACATCCAATTGGTGAAGATCAAGTGGAGTTCAACATGAACAAAACCTTGAAAAATCCAAAAGAAAGCAGCGATTGTATGAAGATTGACATTCCAGACAAATGTACTCAAGAGTAAGAAGATTGATGCTTTAAAGAAATTAAATCTGTAGAACATTTGAAAATGATGAAATTGATGAATTCATTTAGGATCCAGTTCTTTGGTTCGATCTCAGCCTGCACCCAGTTAAACATAGTTCATTGAATTGCTATCCTTATACCACTCCTTGAACTATTGGTTATAGATTAACAACAAGCTCTGTTAATCCAGGTTTTTCCTTAGTTCATAGTTACTTAAGAAGAGCTCATTAATTAACCCTAGCTATCAGATAAACTAGGAGATGCTTTTAAAATTTAATCAGCTAGTCGCTTTATGAATGAGAAAAACAGACCAATCTAAGCAATAATCTCACAAACTCAGATTATTTAACCTAGGCCACGATATCTCTAATGATATATTACCATTTGTTGCTACAAATGAATTCAAACACGACTATTAGGTATCATATTTAAAGTTCTAGCAATAGGTTCTCATGAAAAACAATCCCATAGAGCATCAAGATCATTGTTACACAATACCTATTCCATAAACGCAAGATAACGTAAACAATCCAAAAAGAGAGTAATAATAACAAACACAATGAAAAAAATTAAAGAAAATATGCAAAAATATGATAAAATGGAGAATTTGGTAGGGACCCGGTTTCATTGATTTGTTGTTCTCTAACCTCTCCTAGCAACTATTAATCATGGGTTAATAATTAACTCGAGTTTTCCTTTAGGTAGTGTTTAATCAAGATACGATAGTTAATTAAACCTAACCACTGAATAACCTAGGATACCATCTCTAGATTTATAGGCCGTAGCATTACGAATTAGAAAAACTGATTAATCAAGGAAACAATCATATATGATGTATCATTTAACCTAGGTTATCCTGAATGATTGCGAATCATTAGTTGCTACAAATGAATTTCAACATAACAATTACGGATTATATCGAAATTCTAGCAATGGGATTGTAAATAAACGATCCAATGAATGGATTAAAATCATCTTTTCATAATAACCAATTCAATCAACACAAGATAACATAATCAATTCCTAATGAGAGAAAGAAATAACAAGAATATGAAAGAAATGTTTAATAGAGTCGTCAACGTCTATGTCACCTCCGAATCGACATCAGGAAAATGCTTCAGCCCTATGAAAATTGTCCCACCGGGACACCCCTGTAGTGCCTCCCTTCTTTCTACCTAACCTACCGCTACTCTTTTCTCTTGGTACTATTCTTGATGTGACGATTTAACAAGCTGGTCTATCTATAGTACATGTCTCACTTAAAACCTATGGAAAATTCCTTAGTGTTGTGCGTTTTAAGCAAAAAGCTCCCTACATCTGCGTGGTTTGTGTTTCGTAGATATTTGTTTCTTGCTTCCAGCTATTATGCATCATTGTTCCTGCTTATTATTTGCTGCTCCTTACTTGGTCTTACGTTCTCCTGACGCTACCATTTTGCTCATTCATCTACTATCATTTTGTGTTGTTGGCTATCCACCTACTGCAACGTTTTACTCTTAGCCATTTACGTTTTGGTTGATCTGCTCACCATTTGCTGTAGTGTTACTTCAACGTTTTAAGTCCAACGTTACATACAAAACCATGTTACTTTCTTCTTTTGCAATTGTTTTATTATTGAACTATAATATTCACGTAGTTGCATGGGTGTGAGATGCAATCTTTAATTTATCTTCTTTGTCTTTTTATTTTTCTTATCTTTTTCTTGTCTTTTAATTTTATGAAGACAAGTGAAAATTAATCTTCAGAAAATGACCCAAATATCATGCTTTCAATTCACTTTAACTTCTTTGCTTAAGAATTGTGCCCAAAATCACTTACAAGTCAAAGTGAGTATCTTAAACAATTTTTTGTTGTTAATCGCTAAGTGTTATGAAATAATAAAACAATCAATTAAGTAACATGTTAATTTCCGTAAAACTTAACTTTCGACTGTCCTCGGGCAAAACATCAAAATTAAGCTCATAGACTCAAAATCAACATTTACTCATTTCTCATATTTTCCAAGAATATATAATCATAACAAAGATGAATAACTTTCAAAACTTATAGCAAGAAGTTAACATTCCAAGCTTTTACTCGTGATCAATCAATATTCATCATCTTCAAAAACTAAGTAATCTAATGGTTGACTCGAAAAATGTGTTTAAATAAAATATATCCATAGGTACACTCAACACCATTCATGATCATGTCATTCCACAACTTTGCATATCATTTCATTTCTCCACTATTAATGTTCACATGCAAAATTATGGATCAAAGGAATTTTTAAGGTTGTAATGTGGGTAAAGGTAAGGTGAGATGTATTTGGGTTAAGTAGCATGAAAGCCATCAAAGTTGGTGAAACAAAAGTAACACTCAATGTGATATCAAGTGCAGAAGTTACCACTCATCAAAACAAATGCAACACGTATATTTTACAACTTATTTCATCTCTCACACACAAATCACATAAATCATATACTGATAAGAAGGAATCAGTCGTACAATTTATGCCAACAATACATTGAAACCACAAGAGTGAACCTTCTAAGCCAACATCTACCACATATTCAACATACCCAAATAACATATTCACTACAACTCTAAGAAGATGCATTAATTATTAATAACTTTGTAAACTCATATGCACTTCCTCAATAAATTTATTTAAACAAAATTTTTTTTCATTCTTTCTTTATTTTTCATTTTCCTTTCTTTTCTTTTCTTATGCTTTTCTCTTTTCTTTATTTCTTTTCCTTTCTTTCTTTTTCTTAACATTAAAAAAACCACATTAACATGAGAATTTCAATGATAAGACATAACAAAACATCCTAACATTAAGTAACCCACACATATGTACACCCCCGCTTAGAATTTTGTACATCCACAAACTCAACAATCACAAATGTTCCACTAGCTTTATGGCTTGGGTATGACATTTGGTTAAGTATAAAGCATGTAATATGGTTGATACAAAAGATTGGCTAATAAGGCCCAAAGTGGGCTTATCAAAAATAAAAATCATATAATGGGTAGGCTATTTGGCTAATGTAGTTTATGAAACAAAGAATGCCTAATCATTTCCACATTAATGCATGTTATAAAAATGTGGTCCCGAATATAAATTCAAGGAAAAATCAGGATGTACATGTCATAAAGGTCACACATTATCAAAAGATAATGAGACTAATATGAATTTGTCAGTCAAATAAGGCTCAAAATCTCATTGACTTTGTCTACCACTAGTCACAACTCCTCTAAAGATAATGCACATTGACTAATCACAAGAGTAAAAGTACATACTAAAGTTGTAATGAAATTCTCTAGTCAATTCACACTCTAATCATGACTATACAGTCCTAGAATCAACAGAAAAAAAATGTTTGTTTCATTAGTTTTATTCTCTCTCTCATTTTGATTGAAAACTTAAAAACAAGCATGAAACAAAATAACATAGAAATACACATGCATAAAAACTAATACGGAAATGTAAAGAAAAGAAATTTACTTCCCTTGGGTTGCCTCCCAAGAAGCGCCTTTGTTTATGGTTACTGACTCGACTCCTTTTTCTCCTCACGTGACAAAATTATGATCTTCTGGTGGCACATGTGGTTCCTCCATGTGAGGTTCTTCCTGATAGGGCCTTAGTTAATCATCATTCTCATTCAGTTTCCTCCCTATCCTTAGACTTTCGATCTGTACTAAGTCCATGCTTTCTTAAAAAATTCTCGAATGTCTCTTCACCTTTTTCTTCTTTATTTGGTTCCTCTAACATGCTAGGTAAAGGTAAATAGTTAGTGTCAAAAATAATCACATACTCAATACTCACATTCGAACTAAATGATGTATCATATTCTGCTTCAAGCTCCTCCTCAACTTCTTCAACACAAGCAATTTGTTGAGGATTGACCTCAAAATTCTTAAGCTCCTCATCACTTTGCAAGGTTTCCGCACTAACCTCCATTAGGTATACCTGGGGTTGATATAGCTGCTCCTCTTCCATTTCTGATTCTAGTTAGTGGATTCTCACTACCATCTCACCCATTTGGCATGCCATATTCTAGTTTCTAGACGTTATATGCCTTATTTCTTGCTGGAACTATTGCAACTACTGTTGTATGCTTTGTTGAAATTAAAGATTGTTAACAATCATAACATTCATCAATTCTTCCAAAGATGTACCTGAGTTGTCACAAGAAGCTTCTGGTCCACACAAGAATTGCTTTGTGTCTTGCAAACTATCATAGAAGTAATTCTGATGGTTATCCTATCCATAACCAAAGTTAGGTTGATCAATCTAACCCTGGTTATAGGATTGAGAATAAAAGTTATAAAAGAAATTACTTCTATCTATGTCAGATTTTTTTCACACAAAAACCAAACAATAAGTGAAAAGACCAAGAAATAACTAAAAAGAAACTAATTAAAAACAAATATGTATAAAAGACTAATTAAAATCACAAACAAAAACTAAAACACTACACTTCTCGGCGACGGCACTAAAATTGACAGTGCAATTTAACACTATTCAAAATAAAATAACTAGACTACTACGTACTATAGCAGTGGTGAGTCTAGGTCGATCTCACAGAGAGTGTGTGTAAAGTTATTGAAACAAAATTAATCGGTGTTTAGGTTTTTGGATTTTAGAAATAAAAAAATAAAATGAAACTAGACTAATAAAAAACAAATTAAAAAGACATGTGAAAAATGATAATAGTCGAGAATTCAGTAGGGACCCAGTTCTTTGGTTTAATCTCAACCTAAACCCTAATTAAATATATTTCATTGATTTGTTATTCTCTTTTGTAATAATTAACTTGAGTTTTCGTTTAGGTAGTGTTTAATCAAGATACGATCGTTAATTAAACCTAACTATGGAATAACCTAGGATACGATCTCTATATTTAATTAGGCAGTGGCATTATGAATTAGGAAAATCGATTAATCAAGGAAACAACCACATACGATGCGTTATTTAACCTAGGTTATGTTATCCTTAAGTATTACAAATCATTAGGTGTTACACATGAATTTCAACATAATAATTACGGATTATATTGAAATTCTAGCAATGAGTTTGCAAATAAATGATACAATGAACACATTAAAATCGTCTTTTCACAATACCCAATCCAATCAACGCAATGTAACGTAATCAATTCCTAATGAGAGAAAGAAACAACAAAAATATGAAAGAAATGTCTAACCCAAGTTGTTGACGTCAATGTCACCTCTGAACTGACATCGGGACGTTTAGCCCTCTATGGGTCTCTTAAGAAAATTCTTCAGCCCCATAAAAATTATCCCACTCAAAGACCCCTATAATGCCCCTTCTTTTTGCCTAACCTACTGCTAATCTTCTCTCTCGATACTATTCTTGCTTTGACGATTCAACAAGCTAGTCCTTCTATAGTACATATTTTACTTAAAACCTATGGAAAACATCTTAGTGTTGTCCATTTTAAGCAAAACGCTCCCTCCCTCTTGTAGACATTTTCTCCTTACCTCCAGCTGCTATGCGTTGTCATTTCTACTTGTTATTTGCTACTCTTGCTTGGTCCAACGTTCTCCTGGTGTTGTCGTTTTGCTCATTCTTTTGCTATTGTTTTGTGTTGTTGGCTATCCATCTAATGCAACATTTTACTCTTGGTCATTTACATTTTGGTTGATCTGCTCACCATTTGCTGCAGTGTTACTTCAATGTTTTAAGTCCAACATTGAATGCAAAACTGCATTACTTTCTTCTTTTTCAATTTTTTTAATATTGAACCATAATATTCATGTAGTTGCATGGGTGTGAGATGCAATCTTTAATATATCTTGTTTGTCTTTTCATTTTTCTTGTCTTCTTCTTATCATTTAATTTTCTTTTTCTTGCTCCATGAAGACAAGTGAAAATTATTCTTTAAAAAATGGCCCAAATATCATACTTTCGACTCACTTTAACTTATTTGTTTAAGAATTATGCCTAAAATCACACACAGGTCAAAGTGAGTATCTTAAGCAATTTTATTTCATTAATCGTTAAGTGTTATGAAATAATAAAACAATTAATTAAGCACATGTCAAGAGGTGTCTCACCTTTATGCAAAACATGCCACAACCTTGAGTGATGCTCATGGTTGTGACAAGTTTCTTGTTTGACAGTGAGCCCTCCTATACTCTTCTTCTTCATGTTTTCAACATATAATCATCATCTTCATGCATTTTTTGATCTTTACATACTCTAATCTTCCTCATTCTTGCTCTATGAAGACAAAGGATTGTGAATCTCTAAAAATGTCTCAAATATGGTGCTTCCAACTCACTTTAGCGCTTTCGCTTCCGAATTGTACCTAAAATCATATATGAACTAAAGTGAGTATCCTAAGCATTTTCGTATCATTAATCATAAAATGTTATCGAATAAATAAATAATCAATTAAGCACATATCATACATCGAATAAACCTTGAAGAAGGAAGTCGAGCAGTGAGGGAACATCAGCGTAGGTTTAACTCTCACATAAAGGAAATGGTCACAAAGGAAGTAGTGAAATGCTTAGAGCTAGGTATCATATATCCCATATCTAATAGCGAATGGGTAAGCCTGGTACAATACGTATCGAAGAGAGGTGGTATAACCATCATGGAGAGAGAAAGTGGAGGGCTAATTTGACAAGAATAGTTATAGAATGGAGAGTTTGCATAGGCTATCGAAAGCTTAATGAGGTGACTAAAAGCGATCACTTTCCTCTCCCATTTGTAGATCGAATGGTCGAAAGAGTGGCTGGTCACTCATTTTATTGCTTCCTATATGGTGATTTTGGATACAATAAGATAGTCATCTATCCTGACGAATAAGAAAAACCATTATTACGTCTCCTTATGGTACATTCATGTATAGACAAATGCCCTTCGGGTTATGCAATGCTCCAGCTACATTTCAACTGTAGCACCTCAATCTCATAAGGCATATTCCCGAACCTACCGTCAGCATTCGAAAACATACTCTACGAGGTGGCATGCTAGGACAGTCAGTCAAACTCATTGCAAAAATTTTCACACAGCACACGCATTTTTTGAAAACAAAGAACCATTCTTGGTCCATTTTATTCAAAAACACTTTCAATTGCAAGTGTTACAACAATTAACACATCATCATATATTCCAATAATTAACTGGGCCCAATACAAAACATTTCTAGTCATACAGTCATTTCACTTTTCAATTTGCATAAATGTTCTACAATATTTGCATAATACAATTTTAAAATACAAAAGAAAGACTATAGACATATGTAGGTACAACTGATCCCGACCTCTAACTCTTATCCGAATGCGATGGTTAGACTCTAGTTGGTCTAACTAGTAACTCCTCTGGGCCTGAAAAATATTGCAATTTTGGGGTAAGTTTTGTAAACTCAGTGAGTGAACCATCATTGATGTGCTCACCCATGTCAGGACACAAATATTACAAATAATAACCAAATTCACATGTATATCATATTATTTAGAATCAGTTCTCATTTAACACATCTTCCAGTTGTGTATACCTACTCTCAATATATACATATTTCAATAAACACATTTTTAATACAAATGTTTCGTATAATCATTTCAGAATAATCTAATCACTCATCTCATCAACATGTATACAAACGTTGCATATCATTGTGTCAACACAATTCAATAACTCTTCACAAATATTCACATGATACATGTAAAGATATATATGCAATGTACATGAGACTCCACTTTCATTTTTATTTTGTTGTAGCTGAGTGCCTATTAATTATCCCATATCCCTTGAGGATACTGAGCTTATTTTAGGTACTGATCCGTATCCCTTGTGGATACCAGGGTCATTTACAACTGAGCCAGTGGCTCTTTGCACATATTCTGAGCTTTAAGCTCTTTTCGGGCTGGTCACTCCAGTCACAACTCCTTTATCTGATCATGCATATCAATGTCATGAAATGCATCATCTTACATAATGTGCTATCAATCACTTTCATTTGGCGTGCACAATCATTGATCACAATCATTGGATCAGAGTCCAACATTCAACATTCAGTTGAGTATCACTTATTCCATGCACATTTACATTCACATTCACATTTATCATTGAACCTTGGTCCAACATTCAATAATAATATTGAGTATCACTTATTTATTCAAATTCACATACAATGAGCACTTCCAATATAGTCCCGAATAAGTATCTCCTCGGAAAATCAATTGTTCGGAATCATTAATATCATAATCATATCAAAATCATTTCAATATATATATATATAGATATAAGGATTAAACAAAAACAATTCAATCATAAGCATATATCTAATTGAGATCACATGTCTAGGTTGACTCACTACACATATAACTCAAACAAAAAAACACATATGATTGAGTTTGCACATCTAGATTAACTCACAGTATTCTCCAAGTGAGCCATTGCCTTGATGATCTGGCAATGTCTGGATGTTGTCGATTAATTTGTGCTTCTATATCATAGAATACACACATAATCCACTAAGTTGATCAATCATATCATTTTTTAACCATGCACATGTATATGTATCATGTTCAATGCATGCCCAATTGACTATCCCAAGTATTTATCCTTAATCACATCGCTTGACCATTAACATCATCATTGGTGTATGTTAAGCTTATGCTTAGGTTCACAGAACAAAGAACTTAATCTAATATCATCAATCATATGTCTATCACATATTTAATCACTTTATCCATCATCCACTAAGTTCAATTGAAGCTTCATTCAAACCTAAATGCATCATAGGAAAGAACCTAACCATTTGTCGTGTCAAACCACACATAAAAGAAGTATATTTCACTTGATAACCATTCCCATTTTCCAGCTTTTCCAACTCTATTTTCAGGTCAATTTTTTATGACCGTTTTGACCTAGAAAATGAGGTACTTAGGAAGCCCCTTCTTTTAAAAACAAGTTCCTCTATGTCTTAAGTTTATAAAAACATCAAGTTCATGCAGATTGGTTAAGTATTCTGCGAATTATACCCAAAGTACTACAAACTATTCTCAAACAGTGACAACACCGAGTACTCAGCTTCAAGCTAAATTTCGAAACCCTTATAGATAGAATTCAAATTCAATTCCTTCATAAAAATTGTATCTGTATGTATATAGTTTAATATAAATTAAAAATAATACCATTTAGATATCTACAGATTAAGATATGGCTAAAATATAGATGTCTATTCAGTGGAAATACTCCATCTAACATATTCTAGGACAGGGGTCTATCACAGGCAGTATTGGGGAAATAGTCACAACTCGAGCTCTAGTCACTATTTTCTCAAGCCACTTTCACAGAGATCAAGTTAAGACCTATATATACAACTTTCATTCTTTGAGTTTCTTCAAATTTGTGTTCTAAGGATATGAAAGACAGATCAAAAGAGAATGATGAAATTGAAACCAGAATTTCAACTTACCTTGATAACCTTTTTCCTTCTCCTCTTCTCTCTGCCTTTTTCTCTCCTTCTCTTCTTATTTTCATTTTTCTCCCTCTTCTAACCTTATGGCCGACCTTCACTCTCACTTCTATTTCCTTTTTCAATCATTTTCTCTAGAAAATTCAAAGAAAGTTAAACTAATTCATGTGTCACCATTCCATTGGTCCATATGTCACCATTCTATTGGTACCTATGTTATCCTTCTATTGGTCCATATGTTACTATTCTATTAGTCCATGTGTCACTTACTTTAGGCTCCAAATGTAACTCATTTAAGCCTCTATATATCACTACCTATAAGGCTACATATGTCACCAATTGTAAGGCTACACATGTTACCAATTGTGAGGCTATATATGTCACCATTTGTAAAGCTACACAAGTCACCATTCTATTGCTCCATATGTCACAAGTCTAAGGTGCCATTTGTCACAAATTTAAAGGGCTACTTGTAGCAATTATACTCAAGCCACTCATCATCCATTTAACTGAGCCATTTGTCACTTATTCTTAATGCCATATGTCACCATTTCATAGGCCTAATCAACCTAAATTCCCATGTATCAACTTGTCTTGCTCTTTAACATTTTTCGTAGAATAGATGCACATATCACCTCATCAATTACTCAATTGTAAAAATAATTTCCCAATTCATTAATTATAATCGATCAATTCATGTTATTAGTAAATTAAAATGCAAAACATTGGGAATACACATTCATATTACGGTCATTTTCATTCAATACCCCAGAATATGTCAATTGAGTGCATATACTATCTTGCAATGTTTTATAAATTATGATTCACATGTGTGTATGCTAATATAATGCATGCCAATGGAATGCTCTTCATATATTCTCACATGATATGGCTCAATCTAACAATTAATCCTTAAGTGTAGGAACGGGCCACTACATCAAGGATGTATGGTGTCTATCTTTGCAAATATGATCAAGTACATAATGGAAGTTTTTATGGATAATTTCTCAGTCTTTGGAAACTCTTTTGAGCAGTTCCTGAGTAATTGGGATAGAGTACTTCAAAGATGTGAAGAATCACATCTGATGCTAAATTGGGAGAAATGTAAATTTATGGTGCATGAGGGAGTAATGGTCGGGCATAAAATATCGCAATAAGGAATCGAAACAGATAGAGCGAAGATGGAGGTCATAAAGAAGCTACCACCACCCATCAATGTAAAAGGTGTGCGAGCATTTCTATATCATGCAGGATTCTACCACTGTTTTAGTAAGGACTTCTCACAGATAAGAGGACCTCTGACGAACTTGTTAGTTAAAGAAGTACTTTTTTATTTTGATGATAACTTTTTATTTGACATCAGCATCGATCTTAACGTTACTAGATTGGACACTCCTACTCAAAGTCATATACGATGCTAGTGATCAAGCTATGGGTTGCATGTTGGGATAAAGTAAGGATTGGAGGTTGCATGTGATATAATATGCAAGCAAGACGTTAACTGGGCCACAATTGAACTACACCATTACTTAGATGGTGTTACTAATGGTGGTGTATACATGTGACAAGTTTCGATCATACCTCTTAGGCTCTAAGGTGATCATTTTTACTAATCATGCTGCATTTAAATATCTTTTGGTAAAAAAGGACATAAAATTGAGACTTATTCGATGGATATTATTACTACAAGAATTCAAAATCAAAATACAAGACAAAAAGGGAGCTGAGACTGTGGTAGCAGACCACTTATCATGTTTGGAAGGAGAGGATATTGAGTAGAGAGATGATATTAATTAGAAATTCCCCAATGAAACCCTAATGTTACTTGATAGCAAGATGAGACCATAGTTCAGTAATATAATAAATTTTGTCGCCAGTGGTAAGCTCCCTTCTGTGTTATCGTATCAACAAAGGCAATGATTCTTATATGAGTGTACATGTTACTTATGGGATGATTCAATCCTATATCAGACATGTGCTGATGGAATCATAGGAAGGTGTGTTTCAAAGGAGGATATGTTGGACATATTGACGCAATGTGATGAAACTCTATATGCTAGACATTATAGAGCAAACAAGACAAGGACATAAGTACTTGAATGTGGATTCTATTAGCCACATATATTTAAAGATACTCAGGTATTTATAGCCTAGTGTGATAGATGCCAAAGAGTAGGCAACATCTTAAAAAGAGATGAGATGCCTTTATCCAACATCTTAGAAGTCAAAGTCTTTGATGTATGGGGCCTCAAATTCATGGGTCCTTTCCCATCCTCCATATGGAACACATACATTTTAGTAGGAGTGGCCTTCATATCAAGATGGGCTAAAGTTATTACAACTCTAACAAATGACAAAAAAGTTGTTTGGAAATCCATTAAATTGTTATTTAATAGATTTGGAGTGCCAAGGGCAATTATAAGTGATGGATGAGCACACTTCTCTAATAAATATTTTGATGCCCTCCTTAAAGCTATGGAGTCCATCATCGCATTGCCACTCCTTATCACTGAAAATGAACAGACAAGTGGAAGTTGTGAATCGGGAGCTAAAACACATTTTAGAGTAAACGGTGAAAAATTTAAGCAAAGACTGATCATTAAAGTTGGATGATGCTATATAGGCTTATCGAACCACTTTTAAAAGTCCAATTAGAATGACTCCCTTTAGGCTCGTATATGTGGAACTAGAGCATCTAGCATATTGGGCAATGAAAGCTATAAATTTTTATTAGAAGCTAGCGGGTGAGAGAGGACTTTTGTAATTGAATGAACTTGAGGAGGTTCGCTTAAACACGTATGAGAATGCCAAACTATATAAGGATAAGGTGAAGTGATGGTATGATTCTCGTATCAAGAAGAAGGAGTTCAAGGTGGAAGATGCGGATTTATTGTTCAATTCGAGGTTGAACCTATTTTTGGGAAAGCTTAAATCAAGATGGAGTTGACCTTTTATGGTAACTCAAGTATTTACACATGGAGCTCTCGAATTGGAAAATTCGAACAAGGAAATCTTCAAGGTAAATAAGCATTGTTGCAAATCGTATCTCAGAGGAGTGTTCTCTAATAAAAAGAAAGTAATTTGTTTCATTTCGAATAATTAAAAATGCTTCCAATGATGAAGGTCAATCTAATGACCATAACTTAGCATGTTCAGTAATTAATTAATACATTTCAGTAGTTAAGTTTGTTTTGAATTCTAAAATTAAGTTTTTCTCTCTTTATAACAATTGTTTGGAGTGGTGTGGATTGATAACAATATGGTTATGATGATAATATAAGTAAGGGAAGGAAATTCGGAGGTTACATAAAGAACAAATGAAAAACGGGACAAGGGTATTAAAAATTCCAATGTCACGATTGTGACCATATTACACACCCATTGTCACGATTGTGACTCCTTGGTCATGATCGTGATCTAGTTGTGTAGCCACTGTACTGATCATTACGATCTTGACCTAGTCTATATAGCCACTGTCACGATCGTGACTCTTTGGTTATGAATGTGACCTAATCTATATACCCACTATCATGATCTTGACATTCATAGTCACAATTGTGACAAACGATTGGGCATGAGTAAGAAATAAGGGATTTTCATGTTCTTTTCCAATTTTACCCCTCCTTTCTCCCCCTTAACCTTTTTATTCACTCTTCCCCTCATTTTTTCTTACATTCAATCTCTTTATACTCTCTGTAGAGATTTAGATCTCATAAAATTCTCTAACTTCTCTCTATACCCGTCCTAACGTTTCTTTCTTTCTCTTATATCTTCACCCACAATTTACTTATTCGAAATGGGTCCAAGAATAAAGTAGATGGTAAAAGGTGAACAACCTAAAGGAAAAATGCAAGTATTAGCTCCCCGTTCATGGAATCAAACGATGAACTTCAAAGCACCTTTTTCGGTTTATTTAGAAGACGAAGGTATTTTTTCCCAAAATGTTCATTCTAGAAATGTACGTATTACTAGGTTTTTGGACTTTGATATCTTGGATACTCTTGGATTGAAAGACAAGGCTGAGAATTTAGGAATAAAAGCTCAATGGGATAAGTTTATGAATTTTTAACTTTATTGTCTATGAGGAATTAACCTATGAATTTTTCACCTCTCATCAATTTGAATTAACCCTAATGAATTTTGGTTTCAGTTGTGAGGTCAACCATACCAATTAAACCATGAGATTATGTGTGAAATTCGTGGATTCTCATAATCAACCATTGTTGATCGACATGATAATTTCCATGCCAAGCAGTATCAGACCCAATTGACTGGTTTGGAAGACTTTAATGTCAATAATACATATACCAATGTTATTCGTAATCACAAAAACTTGTTTCTTCACAAATTTATGTGCCAAATGTTTTTGATAAAAATGAATGTAATAAGCTTTCGATGAAAGAATTATTTATTTTGTGGTGCATGGACAATGAAATTAAAGTTTACACATCCACACGCATTTTTAATACCATTATTGCCACTCTTAAAAAGAGAATTTGTAGTCCTGGCATGGGTTATTGGTTACTAACATTGCGGATTATTATGGTGCCAATTATGATGGATAACTATTCTCATGCCTGAGTTTCTTGGTCATCGTCTTTTTATAAGAGTTAAGATCTTGACGTCCCAACATATGGAACTTTGAGATATCAGTGCTAAATCATATGTGAAACAAAGGACAGGAAAAGAGATTACTAGTTCAGCACCACCTCAGTAACAAGTTGAAGACTCAATAAGTGAGGAGTCTAAGGAGGAAGAACTAGCAGGATGGGAGAAGGAGTTGATTGCAGTTTTAAATCATAACAAACTGTTGAAGGAGATGGCACAGGAATAACAACGACAACAATGAGACATACAAAAAATCTACAAATACTTCATTGCTCAAGGCATTTAGATACCATCTTCGACACCATGACCACCTCAATCATTGTAAAAATTTCATGCTGTAACCTTTCTTTTTCTTTTTCTTTTTCTTGTCATTTTTTACTTTCCTTTTTGTGTTGTTTGTTCTCCTCACATTGAGAACAATGTGTTGTCTGAGTTTAGAGAGGTTTGCATTTTTATTTTCATCATGAGTGAATTTTGCAAGTCATGTTATTAGTTTTTTCTTAGATTGACATAGTGTGTAGCATAAGTAGGAATTGTGTGAATGTTTTAATGACTATAACTTGATGAAATTAGTTTAGCTTTGAACATAGTCTTTTAAGTTGTAAAGACATATTAGCTTGTGAAATTTATGTTCTAAGTAGCTTTATTTGAATATACATGATAATTAGGATATTACGATAGTTCGTTTACCTAAGAAATTTGTACATACATTTATAATTATAAGTCAATTGAATAAGTAACATCATTAGTAACCTTTCATGAAGATAATTGGCTAAAAGCAATAAGGTAGGCTATATGAAATGTGAGAAAAAAGTGTATACCTTTAATAAATAACTATTCTGTTGGCCTTCGAGTTATGAATAAAGCTACTAGCCAGTTGAGAATATGATATCGCCAAATAATTGGGGGACATTCATCATAAATGTTTGCTTTTGCGTCAAAAGGCTAGAATGATATTCCAACTAAGGTAATTAATAAAACGTGATGTAGTTGGTAACCAGGCGACATTCATCACAAATGTTTGCCTTCACGTCAAATACTAGGTCAATGTTAAAGAAAACTAAATAAGCTGTGTTTAAATAAGTCATAAAGATCTTTGAAAATAGTAGGAATTTTTATGAAAAGCTACTTAGATCATAGTTGCAATTTTGATTGACTACTAATTATCAATGTGTGTCAAGTGCTTAAGGTGAATGAATATGATGTTAAGGTCTTGATTAGTATGTGTATTCAATCCAAAATGCTTACCAATAGATTGCATAAGTTAATATGTTGGGACAATTTGATTGATTGTTGTCTATAGTTAAATTAGTTTCATGAAAATTAGATGCCATTATATCATTATTGCATATGCATGAATGTATGTGTTATTGTTTGGTGTGTTTGAGTTTGAGTTTGTATTTGTTTAATTTTTGTTTGAGGATAAGCAAAAGTTTAAGTGTGGAGATGTTTATTGTTGTAGTTTACATTATGTTTTGGTAGGTTTTTTAGTTTGTTTATAGTCGTTGATTAGAAGATTTTTGCATGTTTAGGCTTAGAATTATGTTAATGTGATTGTGTGTTTATGTTTTCGAGTGTTATGTGGTTTAAGCAAGATATGGACTATAATTTTTGTGCACTTGAGGTGTTTTTATGTGTTTTTTAGTGTTTAAACTCAGATGGATGAAGATTGAAGGAAGTTGGAGAAAGCTTGGACAAAAGGATAAGGTCATAATCGTGACATGACTATCACGGTCGTGACAGAAGATCTCTCCTTATGGTCATCATCATAACTAAAGTTTCACGGTCATGAGATAAGAGCTTTATACTGGGTTATGATTGTGGCACCCTTTTCATAATCGTGATAGAAGACAATTTCTCTATTTCACGATTGTGACACCCCTTTCACGATCATGACAGGCGCTTGCCAAACATGGGGATCCCCTTCTGTTTTGATATTTGAAAGGCCTTTTTGGACAATTAGAC
This sequence comes from Erythroxylum baracoense, assembly GCA_025629805.1. NCBI lineage: Eukaryota > Viridiplantae > Streptophyta > Magnoliopsida > Malpighiales > Erythroxylaceae > Erythroxylum > Erythroxylum baracoense. Next base: position 12,637 of record JAOTAY010020749.1, on the reverse strand, counting down.
ATTGGTAAAACCTAGAATTTGTCCTAAATGACCCATGAACTGTATAAGAACATGAAAAGAACTAAAATAAGACGTGGCCTCCATTTTCCAAATTGAGAAAGATTCTAAAGGAAGATGAAGAAGGAGAGAAGAGAAGAGGAGCATCTGCTACAGCAATCCGTTCACTCCAACCCAGTCCATTTAAATTCTTTTCTTCTTTCTCTTATTATTTACTTCCATCATGATGTACGAATTAGGATTGAGGACATTGAACATGTTGATGATGCTCTAATTTCATTTTATGATTTATTCTTGAATTATTTTATAACTCGATTTCTTTTGATGTCAATGAAATGTTTGGCGTTGTGATATTTATGGTTACACATACTTCAATAATAAATCAAGAGATTGAATTGATAGTAATATGGTTAAGTTGGGTTAATGAGAGTTAACAACCTAATAAGTCTATAAATATCAGATCAATAATCATACGAAAATAGATCTTGTGTGAGGACCCGATTATTCGATAGATTGCTTAAGAACTAGTTGAAAATGTTATGATGTTTTTATTAATCAAGAGATGGAAAATTTAGAATTTCATAATCAATTAAGGATTATTAATTGGGGTTAAATGATTAGGTGTTGAGCGAGAGTAATCAACCCTTCGAAAATCTAGGATCGATAAGGATTGAGTCAAAAGTGGTTAAGGTAAAAAAATGACGATATAATGAATCTTATACTCTCATAATTGGTCTATATTATTTTATTGTCTTATCTCATTTGTTAAGTGGTTTAGTGCTCTATTTGATTTAATTGCATTAATTTCAGAATTTTATTTTCATTCAACTCATACTTGATTGTGTAATTTTTTTGGTTATTTTTATTTTCATTTAATTCACATTTTATAGCATTAGACAAACTTCGGGTTCATTTAGCTTTAACTAATTCCTCGTGGGATCGACAACTTAATTACTACGAGTTATAATCCGTATACTTGCAAAATATTGAGGGTTTTACATTAGATAAAATTTGCTCAACATTAAACCTAGAGAATATTGTTAAATTAAAGATGTTAGGAAAACATTATGGTCGTACCATTATTGTTGTAGACTCAAGGAAGGACATTATTAAATTACTAGACTCGAGTAATCAGTAATGCATTTTTCAGCAAGGTTTATCCATAAGAACAATGAAATCTATGCCACATATTTTTATAATTCAAACTTCTCTTTTTAAAGGACTTACTTTTGGAAGAAACTTAAGTGTATTCACTATTTAATCTAAGGTCCTTAGACTCTAAAGGACTATAACAACACTCTAATCACATTAGAGGCTTTTAAGTTTAAGGACCTTTTCTAATGATTTCAAGGAGTGAATTGAGAAGATTGAAATCACTAATTTGAAGTTAGAGGGATATTTCTTTACATGGATAAATAAAAAAATGCTAAGATGGATAATAAGAAAAAAATGATAAGACATTAGTGAATGAAGATTGGAGAGAAGAATTCTCTAAAACCAAGCTATGTTTGATAATCCAAGATTCTTAGATCATACCCTAATCATCATCCAAAAATTTTTCATAAAAAGTAGTAGAAAATGCACCTTCATGTTCAATGACTTCCTAGCATATGAAAAGCATTTTTCTAAGTACATTTTCAGGGGCATTTCTTATAAGGGCCATAGTTGCAAAGCTTAATTATATGTTAGAAAACTTTACCTTATTAAGTAAGATCAAAAAATCATCTTCATGCATTTTCTTGTCTCCTCTTTCTCTAATCCTTCTTCTTGTTCCATAGAGACAATTGAGTATGAATCTCAAAAAGACGACTCAAAGATTGTGCTTTCGACTCACTTTAGCTCTTTTGCTTTCGAATTGTACTTAAAACTAAATATGAACTCAAGTAAATGTCTTAAGCATTTTCATATCATTAATCACTAAATGTTATGGAGTAAATTTATAATTAATTAAGCACATATCAATTTCCCCCGCACTTAGCTTTTGACCGTCCTCGAGCAAAACCTCATATTCAAAATGATAGACCTAAAAACAGTGACTCATTTCCCATATGTTCCAAGAATATATAGTTATAAGCAAAGATGAATCACTTTCAAAAACTATAGTAAGAGTTCAACATTCAATGCTTCTACTCATGTTTAATTAACATTCATCACCTTTAAAAACTAAGCAATTTAGAGGTAGACTTGGGAAACATGTTTAAATATGATGTATTCATAGGTGCACCTAAATACCATTCATAATCATGACATTTCACTACTTTTCAAATCAATTCATTTCTCCACTACTAAGGTTCACATGCATAATCATGAATCAAAGGACTTTTCAAGGATGTAATATGGTCAAAGGTAAGGTGAGATATATTTGGAAAGTAGTATGAAAGTCACTAAAGCTAGCGAAACAAAAGCAACACTCAATTTAACATCAAGTGTAGAAACCAACATTCACTCACAATTGCGTACATCAATTATAATGAATGCAAAAACGATGTTTCACAACTCTAATTCAAGCTCCAATACTACAAAACCACATAAAGCATAATCAACCAAAAGGAATCACTCGTACAATTGATGGCAAAACATTGAAACTTCATGGAGTGATCATTCAAAGACAACATTTACCTCATATTCAACTTAAATAACCATTCAATAAAACTTTAGGAGGATGCATTAATTATGCATAACTTTACAAACCGCATATGCACTTCCTCCTTGATATATTTATTTAAACTTTTTTCCTTTTTTTCTTTTCTTTATCTTTTATCATTTCTTTCTTTCTTTTTATTTTTGTAAACATTGACAGAAACTACATTAATAAAGGAATTTCAATGATAAGACATAAAAAAACATCCTAATCATTGTAACCAACCCACACATATGCATACCCCCACACTTAAAATTTTGTACATCCATAAACTCAACAATCACAAATGCTCTACTAGCTTTATGGCTTAGGTAGGAGATTTGGTCAAGTTTAAAAGCATGTAATGTGGTTAGTACATAAAGAAAAGTATAATGCTCAAAGGAGCTTATCAAAAGGAAAATCATAAAATAGGTAGGCTATTCAGTTTCTTGTTAATGTATGTGATAAATTTTTTTGTCTTAAATAGAAAATCAAAGCAAAATAAAGATGTACATATAATGAAGGTTATATATTATCAAAGGACAATGAGATTGATATGTATATGTCAGTCTATTAAGGCTCAAAATCTCATCAACTTTGTCTACCACTAGTCACTACTCTTCTAAAGTACACATCGACCAATCATAAAAATAAAAGTACATGCTCAAGTTGCGATGAAATTCTCTAGTCAATTCATTCTCTACTCTTGACTATATAATCTTAGAAGCGATAGAAAACGAGAAAATTTTTTATTGTTTCTTTTATTCTATCTCATTTTAATTAAAAACTTAAAAATAGGTAAAAACAAATAAATTCAAAAACACACATGCATATAAGAAACAAATGTGAAAATTTAAAGAAAAGAAATTTACTTCCTTTGGGTTGCCTCCCAAGAAGCGCCTTTATTTAGGATCGCTGGCTCGACTCCATACCCTCCTTGTTAGATCGAAAACAAAAACATGCTTGGTTTGGCTAAATGGTAGATAGCATAAATACCAAAATAACATGCTTTTAATCCATACATGATACGGTATAAGAAAAATAAACAAATAAGGACAAGATCAAAAAAAATTTCTGACTCCTTGCTACAACTTTGACTATTCGGTGCTGTGTCCTCAACCAATCCGATCTACCACTTGTTCTCCTTGGACAACTTGATTATCAATATCCTTAGGTGGGAAAGAAGAACAAAAATGAATAGCAAACTTTTGTTATATTCGGCTAGTTGAAAGAACCAAAAATTGAGACATTCTCTTTTTCAATATTGGGCTAGTTGAAAAAAATCAAAATGAGACACCCTCTCTTTTTTTTTTTTTGCTATAGGCGACGGTATTGAGAGCTAGAGGAGAGCCATACCATCCATCATTCATTTAGCGTCCAAGCCAAATTAATTGTCTACATAAAATTTCAACACCGGTACGCATTTTTGGGAGTGAGTGGAGATTAATGAACAAACCCTCATTCATTCACTTTGAACGTTAAAAGAGCTGTATGTTACATGCTCTCATTTATTCATGAATCAAAGGAGCTTGGACGTATGGATGGGAGAGAGCTTCCAAAAACCACACATTCATTCACTTTTGAATAAATGAAAGTGTTATCCATTTATGCTTTTAAAACAAGAATCAAAACCATTAAAAAATGAACATCACCGAATTCATTGGATGAGAGTGGAGAGAGATAGCAAAAACGCACCATCCATTCTTTTAATCAAAACAATGCAACCCTTCATTCAACATGAATTCCAAGAGCTGTACGTTTATGCTATATTAAAACAAGCCACCAAAAAACATTTAATGATGAGCATTACATTAACGCCCACTCCTTTCATGCTTTTATTTATTTATTTATTTTAATTCAATTAATCTAATTAATTAAATCAAAATCCAACCTAATATTAAATGTTCATTTGGGCTTATAATTAAGAATTAATTAGTATAAGTCTAACATTTAATTATAGTCTTAAGACCCAATTTAATTAACTCTTAATTAAATTGTTCTGGTCTTATTGGCTCGAATCCAATTCGTCCATTTCTCTCCAAACTGTCTCATTTTCTTTTCGATAACTTCCGTTTATTTTTCTTACTTTCCTTGATAACCTTCCTAGAAGCCAAGTGGAGAATCTAATTGGACTTAAATAATTCAAGTTCTACTAAGCTCAGAATTAATTTAATCTCATTAGAATTAATTCTGACTTATTAACCAAATGTCATTCCACTAAAGACAATTGGTTGAACACTTGAATTACTTAAAATTATGAGAAACTGTGTTTCAATTTATTAATACGATGTCCAATCGCAAACTCTATTATGAACCATATTATAGTCATCCGCACAATAAAAGGTAAAATTACCATTTTGCCCTTATATTGGTTTTCCTTCTAGATCTCCCGTTTCACTCTACATGGTGATTAACACACAAGATCTAAACTTGGTGTTAAGACTTGATGGGTAGCTAGTGCATTAAACTACTAGGGCCAGTTTAATCACCAATCTTCGTAAAACATTTAGAAGTGATGATACACTATAAACTCTATATTTGAGTGAATGTTCCCTGATGCATGTTTCAATTAATAATTCCAACATATGGGCACTAGATTGATACCTTGTAAAATCCATTCCAATCATATCAAGAATTATAACGAAACACACATGAGTTCACCACTCATCAAGATTGTGGTTCATAATAAACGAATACTAAGGTGTATGTTTTACGCTTAAAGTAACGACCTACTTTATTCTTTAAAAACATATGCAATTCTAGATTCATTTAATAGTGTCATTACCGATAGTCAACTACTATCATGATTTGAAACTCATCATTTCCTTGAAGTAAACTCGTTTATTTACAAGGAGGTAAATCGCAATGCTACAGTCTAAACCACAATCAAGCGACCAATTTGATTATTCGACTGTGAATCAATTAAATTAGATTCTAATAATATACAAGTTTCCTATACATCTCTATATATATGTATATGTATATTACTTACAAAAGAACCTTAGTACCTTATGACTAGTTATATTATGCTCAGACAAATAAAACCAAATTCTTTTGTTTTATTAATAATAATTATTTTCATTACAATATTGTAATTGGAAGAAAATTAAGTTATATGTAAATACACTTGCTTTCTAGGGCACTATATTTAGATAACCCTAACAATCTCCCACTTGACCTAAAGCGAGTTTAACATATCCCTTATTCTCATACCTTCTAGGTGACCCTCGAAGCTCTTTTGTGACAGCGTCTTCATGAATGGATCAGCAAGGCTTTTATCTGTGGGAATCTTTACCACATCCAACTTACGAGGTTGTATTATCTCCCTTATGAGATGATACTTTCTCTTAATATGTTTGGAGGCTTTGTGGTTTCGAGGTTCTTTAGAATTAGTCACTGCCCCATTATTATCACAGTAAAGTGTAATGGTCTTTTCTCCCTCAGGAACTACCTCCAAATCCTTTAGGAACTTGCAGAGCCAGACTACTTCCTTTGTTGCTTCACAAGCGGCAACATACTTAGCCTCCATAGTCGAATCAACAACACAAGATTGCTTGACACTCCTCTAGATTATGGCTCCACCTCCCAAAGCAAATATAGAACCAGAAGATGATTTCCTTGAATCAACATCTGATTGGAAATCAGAATCTGTATATCTCGTCAGAATAAGGTCACTTCTAGAGTAAACAAGCATTAAATTCTTCGTCCTACGAAGATACTTCAATATGCACTTCACCGCAATCCAATGCTCCATTCTAGGATTGGACTGAAATCTACTTATCAGTCCCACTGTATAATAGATATCTGGTCAAGTGCAAAACATGACATACATTAAACTTTCAACTGCCGAAGCATATGGAATGTTACACATGCGTTCGACCTCCTCTTGGGTCTTAGGTGCTTACTCCTTTAAAAGTTCGATTCCATGTCTAAAAGGTGTAAAACCCCTCTTGGAATCCTACATGGCAAACTTATTGAGCATGTTCTTAATGTAGGTCAGTTAAGACAAGGCTATTTGCTTATTCTTACGATCCCTTATAAGCTTGATGCCTAGAACGTAACTAGCCGCTCCCAAATCCTTCATTGAGAACTGTTCGTTCAGCCATCCCTTGACCGTAGATAACATTCCTACATCATTCCCAATAAGCAGAATGTCATCAACAAACAGAATTAGGAAAGTAACCTTGCCTTCTTGTATACTTTTATAGACACAAGGCTCATCTAGGTTTTGTATGAACCCATAGGTTTTGATAGCCTTATCAAACCTAATGTTCAAAGACCTAGATGCTTGCTTAAGTCCATAAATGGACCTTTGCAACTTGCATACCTTATGCTCATTACCTGGCTCAATGAATCCTTCTAGTTGGGCCATATAAATGGTCTCCTCATGATCCCCATTAAGAAATGTGGTCTTGATGTCCATTTGCCATATTTCATAATAAAAATAAGCTATTATGGCCAAAAGAATTCTGATGGACTTAAGCATAGCAACCGGAGAGAAAATCTCCTCATAGTCTATACCCTCTTTTTGAGTATAACCCTTAGCTACCAACCTAGCTTTAAAGGTCTATACCTTTCCATCTGATCCTTTCTTCCTTTTAAAGATCCATTAACACCCTATAGCTTTTACACCTGGTGGTAGATCTACAAGGATCTAGACTTCGTTTGCGTACATGGAATCTATTTCCGATTCCAATACCTTAAGCCACTTTTTCGCATCAATGTCATTAATATCTTGTGTATAAGTAGTGGGATCTATTACTTCTTAGTCTAAGATGGCAATTATACCTTCTCCTAGACCTAGATACCTGTTTGGTTGTCTCACAACCCTCCCACTACGCCTAGGCACTACTTGACATTCATGCTGCTCTTCTGATTCAACTCTTGAATCCATTTCGACTTCTTGTTCTGCTATATCCGAATCAACTCTTGGTTTGGATAAAATAGCTAACTCTTAAAGTACTATTTGACTTCTTCCTTTGTGATTTCTCACAAATTCTTCCTCCAAGAAGGTCGTATTTTTTGACATAAATACCTTCCTGTCCTGAGGATTGAAAAAATAATACGCTCATGTACCCTTAGGATATCCTACAAACAAGCATACTTCTGACCTTGGTTCTATCTTTATGGATTCAGGCCTTCATCTAATCCACAGCTCCTTAGATGTTTTAGGCACCGATTTGGATGGATCTAAGTTAAAAAGATAAGTTGCCATTTGTCTTGCATATCCCCAGAACGATTCTGAAAGGCTAGCATAGGATATCATTGATCTTACTATTTCCAATAGAGTCCTATTCCTTCTCTCAGCTACACAATTCTGTTGAGATGTTCTGGGAGTTGACAAGTTGGAAACAATTCCATTTTCAATTAGGAATTGTTGGAACTCTCCAGATAAGTACTCACCACCTCGATCCGATCGAAGTTGTTTTAATGGCTTGCTAAGCTGCTTCTCAACTTCAGCTTTGAATTCTTTGAACCTTTCAAAGGATTTACTCTTTTTATGCATCAAATACAGATATCCATGTCTAGAGTAATCATTTATAAAGGTTATGAAGTATTCATAACCTCCTTTAGCTTGTACATTCAAAGGCCCACACACATCAGTGTGTACCAGGTCCAATGTGGATTCAGATCTATTTCCTTTGGAAGGAAATGAGACCTTGGTTATCTTTCCTTCAATATAAGACTCACAGGTGGGTAATGGACCATTGTCCAAGCCCATAAGGATCCTATCCTTCACTAACCCGTCAAGTCTTTTCTGATTGATATGACCCATCCTTAAGTGCCAGAGATATTTTGAATTAATGCTAGAGTCATTGGATTTTCTTGGTTTTATTAATTTTGTGGTGTTTAGTGAGCCTGCCATAGGTTCTACAAAGAACAATCCCTGTTTAATTACCATATTACAAATAAAATCCTTATTCTTATATATTGAAACAAAAAATTCAAAATATAAGGAATAAATAGATTTTGTTAAACAAGAAACGAAAATCATGTTCCTTACAACCATTGGGATGTAATATACATCCTCTAAAAATAACCTATGACCACTAAGAAAGTCTAAGATAACTACTCCCACTACTTCTGCCAAAACGTAGGATCCATCCATTATCTTGACTTGAAATTGGCCTTTAGGCAGTCTTTTCCCTTGCTAGAACCTATGTATAGAATTGCAAACATGGTCAATGGCTTCTGAATCTAATATCCAAGAATCAAATGAACCTGCCACATTGTTTGCTCTTTAACGTCTCAGGGTAGACCACACAGTCCCTCTTCCAGTGGCCCTTCTCACCACAATGGAAACACTTTCCCCTATTGTCCTCTTTGGCCTTCTTTTTCATGGTTTGGGCCTTGATCCTTGTTTGGGTCTTCCCTTTCTTTGCATCCTTCTTTTTTTGCTTGCCTTACCCTTCGGCTTAGAAGAAGATGCCACATGAGCCTCTAGCCCATTGGCCCTGATATTTAATATCTCCTTCGTATTCTGGAGGGTATTCATCAACTCACTCAAGGTGTAATTCTTGGTGTTAAGCTCATAGTCCAACTTAAACTGTTGAAAAGAAGAGTTTAAGCTAATGATGATCATGATCATCTGCGTTTCTGCATCCATTTTTGCCCTAAGCAGCTCAGCCTTAGTAACCGCAGAGATGACCTTTAGCATGTAATCCCACACCACTTCACCAGGCTTTTGTTTGAGATTGTGAAAGATTTGGATGGATTTCTTATAAACCTGGTCCTCACACCAAGCATCTCATGTAGATGATGGACCATTACATTGGCATTTTGCATGCCTGCAAGTTGCTTTTGCAACATTGCGCTGTCAGAAGCCAGAATATAACACTTGGCAATCTTATTAGCATTTTGCCATTGCTCATATTGCTGGACTTGCTCAGGAGTTGATTTGTCACCTGGAGTTGCAGGTTCATTGTCCGTTAATACCCATGAAATTTGTTCATATTGGAGAACGATGTTGAGGTTACGTCTGCATTCATTAAAATTTTCTCCGTTTTCTAATTTTTTATTAGTCAAGAGCATTGTGAGTAGATTTATATTGTGGTAATTATGTCTGAAAATATAAATTATTAAAGAATGAGCATACTAGTCAAAAATTGGAACTTTGTATAAAATCTTGATGCATGTATACATGATGATAGATTTATCAAAACTTAAAAAAAATTAAATCTTTATACGATGATTATTTTTCTTATCTATAACGGACTAAGTGATGATGGGTTATCTTATCCATTAAAAGGAAAACTGGGACCCTCCCACTTAAAAAACTACCAAGCATCTTCATGCCTAATTTTTTGAGAAGTGCCATAATTTGGTCCATATATTTATCAACAGAGCTACAGTGGGCAAGTTATTGAAAAACCATGTTGAGTGTTCAACCATTTGATTCATCCACTAAAGGTACTTGCAAATCATGCCTCGGTAGGAGGTCACATTTGCTACCAATAAGTAGACTTATCTTTTAGGAGACCCAAACCATGCAAGATCTACGATTCATGTCCTCCAGTGGGGACTAACACTTCAACACATGCAAATGAGCCCTCTTATAGAGACCGTGGACTCTCACATGAGCATCCTCTCCCACTCAATCTTTTTCAGTCTTTAAGTTTTAATAATTACCATCTTGTCTAGATGTAATTTATTAATCATCCTATATTGTTTCATTATATATCTCATACATAATGAATGCATGGCAAAGCCTAGGATTAGCAATTTTTCTAAATGACATGCAATCACATAATATCGCATATTATTTGCATCCACTCATCCATTCATATCATGAATTACATACCTTTGGTTGTCCATCCTAGAAAATTAAAAGGCCTTTAGGCCGAAATTCTTCTTGGACTTGGATCTTCCGCTTCGAACTCTTCGCTCACATAACCCAGCCCATTCAGTATAAACGAGTTAATGGCATTTAAAAATAACTGATTTGTAAATAGTAAAACAAAAATTCCAGCACTTGCAAAAATCAAGAATTAACAGAATTTAATTAAAATATAACTGCCATTAACCCAAAATTAAACCCGAAAAAATTTACATACTTTTCTTCGATCCATGGCTACTCTGTCTTCAAAATTATAGAATTTTTTAAGCACAAAAATGAAAACAGAGAAATTAAGACAAGGAGGAAACATGGCAATGATAGGCTACCCTCCTTGTTACAAACCAATCGAAGAAAAGTTACAAGGTAAATCGATTTTCTATTAACAACCAGAAGAGCAAAACAAAACATATACAACATATATTTTTATCACATAAAAAAATGTAGTATACATAATTTAATTTAATTGCCAGCCTACGCAACATATAGGAACCGAACATGCATAATAAAACTGACTCTAATACCAATTGTTGGATCAAAAACAAAAACATGCTTGGTTTAGCTAAACGGTAGATTTTAAAAACTTTTTCCAAAATCACAATATAGCGGAAGCATAAACACCAAATCAACATGCTTTTAATCCATACATTATACGGTATAAGGAAAATAAATAAATTAGAACAAGATCAAAAAATTTTACCAACTCCTTGCTACGATCATATGAAAGGTTTCACCCTAACACCAGAAGATCATGTAGATCTCTTTCAAGCATTTCATTCAAACCATATTACTTAAAGTTGTGGCCTTCTTATATGCAAGCTCTTTTGAAGCATCCAATAGGGAGTTAAAATTAGATCTAGTTGCTAACATAAGTATATCATATGTTAATATCAGTCAATTATTTTTTAGAAACATATCTCATTTATAAATTAAAATGAATTAGTCAATATAAATATAAAATCGAGGAGTGTCAAACATATCTCATTTATAAATTAAAATGAATCAGTCAATATAAATATAAAATCAAGGAGTGTCTTTCTCTAATATAGATAAACTTTTAGCTACTAATCATATTCATTGCAATAAAATTAATTAAAAATAATAAAATATGATGGAAATAAATGTAGATGTAAATCTTAATTTTATAAACAATCTGATCTATTGAAATGATGCATGGATTCCTGACTATTTAATAAAAATAACCTTCAAATTAGCCCTAAAAGGGTTCTTGGACTCGCTAATGTCTAATTCATAACCTTTAGCAAAAAAGAAAAGATGTGCCTAAAGTATAAAATCTCCAAAAGTCTTCCAAAATTAAGGTTTCCATGCATTATATAAAGTTTTAAGCCTTTGGATAGCCAGGATGAAAATGTTTAGGTATTTCTTAATTTAGAAATGTTGTTCTCACTCTCTTTTAGAATTGATTATATTATTCTACGATTAATGTTTTAGGATTATGTGTGAATGATTTAAACACCTCAAATAAATTATTTACGTATGAATCCATTGCTATAATCTATATTGCAATATGTAATCATTATAAATTTGATTCACTTATGGTAAACGAATGGTTGAGCATTATTAGGGATAACATACTATAGGTTAAATTACCAAATATTTTGTAGTTGTTTCCTAGATTAACCTATTTTCCTATTATGTAATGTGGTTAATCTAAAGAGATTATTCTAGGTTTTTTTATAGCTAGACCTAATTAAATAACTTTTTTTAATTAGATACAACCTAAGGGGAAACTGGGGTTAATAGAGCTTGTTATTAATCTCAAGTTAATAATTTTAAAGAGAGGTACGAGAACAACATGATGATTGATTGTGCTCATTTGTGTTAAGGTTAATATTGAATCGTTAACTAGATTTGAAACTCATTTGTTAATTTTATCACTTTTGTACTGTTTGATTTGATTGATCTTTAATAGTTAAGTTTTACTTTATTTTATTAATTAAATTCATCTACCCCAAAGTTAGGTTTTATTTTTTGGTGTGTTAGAAATGCATCAATATTTCCATTAAAATTAGTAAACCATCTTTTGGCATGATTGTAACATCCCCTCACTTATGGGAAAGGGTAAATTAGTCTTTTTGAATGGGTTAACATAATTGGAAGTGTTTCTGACATATACATGCATTCATATATGCATATGAATAATAAATAGTGAAATTTTTGCACAT
>JAOTAY010020748.1:0-11891 GCA_025629805.1 Erythroxylum baracoense | reverse complement strand
TGTTCTACGATTCAAGAGTTGGACTCCGGTACGGGATCCAACAGTTGGGATCCGGTCTCCGGGTCGGGTCCTAACACTATTTGTCTCCAATTTCTAGTCCAATTGACTCCCAATTTTTAATGACATATGTCATTAAATCCCAATGTCATTCATAAAAATTTCTACTACCATCTGACACTTATTTCTGCCATTATTCATCAATTGTCTCGCCATTTGACATTTTTCTTAGTCCAAAAATACCCTTAATTTATTCTCAATTTTTTCCAAAAATTCATAATGACTAATAAACACACCAACTCAATTTCAAGACACATAATCCATAATTCACATTATAATCACATTAAAACAATCATTTATACCGAAAATGTCAAATGAGTGCATGAACAAATTATTGTAATGTGTGCAATGCTCAAATTCACGTGTGTGCATACTAATATTATGCATGAGTATGAAATGCATTTTTCTAATCTCTCAATAATATTTCTCATCTATGGTATTCTCGGGCTCTAACCCTTAGTACGAGAGTAGGATGTTACAATTGAGGTCAAGGAATTATTCCTCTTAGTTCCTCAATTTTGTTAAAAGATGTCCTACATATTCCTAAATTAACTGTCAATCTTTTATCCATAAAACAAATTACATGTGACCTGAATTGCAAAGTGATTTTCCATCCCACATATTGTACTTTAAAGGATCTAATCTCGGGGAAGAATGATTGGGCTTGCAAAGGAAAGGAATGGGCTCTATATTCTTAATACTAAGGAAGACAAAAATTGCTCCCTTTCAAAGTCTTATCTATCTAGCTATTCTATTAATAAAGAGGACATTTGGCTAACCATTATTGTCTTAGTCATCCACCATTTAGTTTGCTTAAAACTACGTTCCCATTGTTATTCAAAAATGTTGAAATGAGTAGTTTGCATTGTGATATGTGTGAACTTGTTAAACATAAGAGTGTTTCTTATCCATTGAGTAATACTAGAAGTATGGTTCCTTTCTCACTAATCCAATATGATATATGGGGTCTTTCTAGAATTCTAAACATTACAGGGACAAGGTGGTTCGTTACCTTTATAAATGATTGTACAAGAGTAGTTGAGTATATTTAATGAAAAACAAATCTAAAGTTAGGGAAAATTTTCCATGATTTTTTCTAAATGATCAAAAATTAATTTGGGGTAAGAATAAAAAATTTATGAAGTGATAATGGAAGAGATTACGTCAACCAAAATTAGTCATCTTTCCTTCGAAAAGAAGAATTGTTCATTACTCATCTTGTTTTAACATACTACAATAGAATGAGGTAGTTGAGAAGAAAAATAGACACCTTTTAGAATTTACACGAACATTGTTATTTCAAAATAATGTTCCCAAATCCTATTAAGGGGAGTCTATCCTTAATGTAACCCACTTGATAACTAGGATGCCCTCTAAAGTTTTTGGTTTCAAGAGTCTAACAATTCTATGTCATGAATATTATCCAAATTCACAAATAGATTGCAAATTACCTCCAAGAGTATTTGGTTGTGTGAGTTTTGTTCATATTTATGACATTAACCGAGGAAAACTCGATCCAAGAGCATTAAAATGAATCTTTATTGGTTACTTTTCCATAAGAAAGGGCTTCAGGTGATATCATTCTATCTTTAGTAAATTTTTCATTGCAATAGATGGTACTTTTATTGAGAAACAACCTTTATATTCAGATTCTCATCATCAGGGTGAGAGTGCGAGTGAAGATAAAGAAAATGAGCTATATTTCCTTAATTTACAGGTTATTGGTCAACCTAAAACTATTAACTTAAAAATTTAAACTCATCACCTACACTACCACTTGATCAGCCACATGAATAGCCTCTTAACATGTTAGAAACAACCTAAATTATACAACCAACAACAAAACAACCTATCCTAGTCTACTCGAGCAGAAAAGAGCCTAATTCCACTCAATTGCAATTTCAATATTTGACTTTGAAATCAAGTACACTGTAAGAATTACCCTCTCCATTGATTGATGATTTATATGTTCCTATAGTTGTTAGGAAAGGAATTAGAAATTACACTCAATGCCCTATTTCTCAATTTTTTTCTCCGAATAAAATCTCACATAAACACCACTTTTTCTCACTAATTTAGATACAATTCCTATTCCCCAAAACTTTAATGAGGTACCTAGAGATGAGAATTGGAAACTTGCCATGAATGAGGAAATGAGTGCACTTAATAAAAATAATACATGGGAAATTGTTGATCATCCAAAATTAAAGAAATTAATAGGATTTGAATGAGATTATGCAATCAAGTTTAAAGCTGATGGATCCTTAAAGAGGGACAAGGCTAAGTTAGTAGCCAAAGGGTACACTCAAACACATGAAATAGACTATCAAGAGACATTTGCTTAGCTAGTTAAGACGAACACAGTCCACATTCTTTTATCTTTAGATGCTAATTTGCATTGGTGTTTGTGACAATTTAATGTCAAAAATGCTTTTTTACACAGTGATCTTGAAAAGGAGGTATATATGGAGCCTTTACCAAGTTTTGAAAAATATTTTAAAGATAACCTTGTGTGCAAGTTTAGAAAAGCACTTTATAGGCTTAAACAATCACCATAAGTTTACTATAAGCATTGCACATAATATAACAAAACATGTTAAGATAGACATGATAGAACAAAACATGTTAAGATAGATTGACACTTCATTAAACAAAAGATTGAAAGTGAACTGATCTGTACACCTTATGTTCCTACGAATGGTCAAATGGTAGATATGCTCACAAAAGGACTTGATAACTTAACTTTACAAAACATTACTAGCAAGTTGGGAATAGAAAACATTTATTCTCCAGTTTGAGGGGGAGTGTTAGAAAATTAGAATCTCTAATCTTCTAAAAGACTTGATATATTTGTAAATAACTGATTAATAGCTATAATTCTGATTTAATAATTTATGCTTATTTTAATCTTTCAATTATTTAGGTTAATTATAATTTTCTTAGTCAATTACCATTGTGTTGGAATTAGTTTGTTTCCTCAAGTAGGACAAATGACTTTGTATATATTAGTATATTCAGTATATGGAGAAAGTAGAGAAGAATTTTAGTTTCTGTTCAAATAAAAAGGAAGCTCAAGATCACTTTATCGGACCATAGATCAGTTATGGCCATAGTAATTTTCCCTCTTTTCTTACCATGTATTAAGCACATGCATATCTTCTATAGAACCATATACCTATTACAACTTTGAGACCATAAGGGTACCATAGTCTAAAAAGGAATATGATTTATAAGCTAGTTTCATCAACAAAGTCAAATGATACCAAGATGTGAATATTTTAATGATATTTAAGGACATTTAAGAGGATATATCAACAAACTTATATTGTCCTACAACTAACGAAAAATAATGAAAGCCATAATCAATTTCCATGATATAGGGAAAAGCATCAAACAATATAGATAACTCTGTTGATAGCTCCTAGTTTTGAAAGATAGAAGTCTGTGTTACACATTAAAGAAGCTCAATAACAAATCGCAGAGTCACAAAGTCTCAACATCACTAGCCTATTGCAAAGGCAAATTCACAATAGCAGTAATTTGAATGCATCATAAGAAATTGAAACCATAAGAACCATATAAAAACAGTAGACCAGATTGGTGATGTGCATATTTCATTTTAATTACTGGAATTTCACATTAGCCTTAACCAACTTACAAATCATGTGCAAGTAGTAACCTAATTCCAAAGCCAAAAAAAAACTCTCACTGAGAAAAGAGCACCATTAATATTTAATAGATCCCAAATCACTCATAAAAGAAGTTCGAGACACCTATCAAGTAAAGAAATGCAACACTTTGCTTCTTGAGGGAAACAAAAGAAAACAAGATAGGAGCGTCAAAAGCTTTAAATAGCCTAACATATTCTATGAAGAAACCTAAAGATACTACCGCTAACTACAACCATCAAGCTAAAAATCAAAAACAACAAGTACACAAAATAGACTAAGAATGAAAACTTCCAAATTTAAGAAAAAAAATTTACGTATCAAACTTCAAAAACCCTTTAAAGTGATAAAAAAACACCTGTTAGATAACAACTTTCCAAAGTTGACATCTTTAAGATAAATGAAAAAAAGAGGAAAAATTCTTTTGGTATGATGAACAATTATGAGAAAAGAGATAAATATACCTCTCCCTTGCTTCATAGTATAAATAGTTGTCTCTAAAAGAAACCTAAAAAATCAATTCCTCTGTTTCCTATTTTTTCACCAAACAAATCATTTCCTTAGAGCCACTGTTATATTATTTTATATTGTATGTGTGATTATGTAAACAAGAGAGAGAAAGGGAATAAGAGAGATTCTAGAAAAGTCATGAGAGGATTATAAAAGAGAGAATAACAATTTTCTATTATAAACTTGTCTGGCTTTCTAACCATTACCCAACATTTTTTTGGGATGAATGTTAAATTAGTATTAATCCAAAAAAGCCAACTAAAAGAAGTAAACCAAAATATGACAACAATCTAACCACAGAAATAATATCAAAAAGTGATCAAAGGTTTAGGATACATTCTATACAAAATCTTATAAATCATAGTATTTATCTTAAATACTACATCAAAGCACGTACAAGAAGCAGAGTCTAAAATAACTGCATTCCTTGTCTTCCACAAAGTGTAAATGGTGCAACAAAACGCTAGTCTTGCAGCCTTGGATCTCAAGCGTGCTCCAGTGTAGTTTTTACAAATCCATTTAATAGCACTAGGCAATGTAGACATCCCCTGTGCTAATCCAAGCCATCCTCGAACTGTATCCCAGACTGTACCTGAAAATGAACATCTAAAAAAAATAGGTCACATCTTTGGTTTGTAATCTATTACGAAAACCAATCCAAGTAATAAAGGAGAACTTTAGATGAATGTAGTTCTTCTAAATGAAAGGCATCCACGGTCTTTTTATCTACTTCATATGTAATAACTCATACACCTTCCTTGAAGAAATTCTTTCATTTATGCAAATCTTCTGAAGTCCCACCACATTTTCCCTTCCACCGAGTTTCTCCATCAAAGAATCTTTAATAAAGGAAAACATCTTCATCAAAGGTGAATCTCTATTCGAAGGTTTCCATTCCCAAACAGATTTTCCCTTTAAATATACGTCATGTATCCATCGAACCCAAAGAGTGTCAGCTTTGGAATGAATATTCAAAAGAACCTTTGATAATAGTGTAACATTCAAAACTCTACAATTTTTTAAACCCAAGCCACCTTCTTCCCTTGGCAAACAAATATCATCCTAGGCCACCTTATAATGTTTCCCTCCCCACAAGAACAACCTGCACATAGAGATGATTTTGTTTAAGATGGTGATAGGTATTGGAAACGCTTGGAGCAAAAATGATTGTATTCCTTGTATTACCGCCCTAATCAACTCCAGGCATACAACATAGGAAAGCGTTTTAGCATTCTAATGATTAATATAAACCTCAATAGTCTCGATTAGAGAGTAGAATTGGGCCACTAAAACTTTCAATGGAGCCAATGGAATACCCAAATAACAAACTGGAAATGCTCTTAATGGAAAATTAACCAATTCCATGACATCCTCCTGGTCTTTACCATATACTCCTGCAAGATATATATTAGATTTAGAAGGGATAACCTTTAGTCCCGACACCCTTCCAAATCTCTACGAACATCCATAAGAATTTTAATAGACATAAAATCCCCTTTCGAGAACAACATAAGATCATCAGTAAAGGCAATGTGTGTAATACCAAGTTTATTACACTTTGGGTGATAGTTAAAATGAGAGTTTGTAGTTCTCGTCTTTTGCAACCTAGAAAGGTACTCCAAACATAGAATGAACAAAGTAGGGGACATGGGATCACCTTGTCTCAAACCTCGTTGTCCTCTGAGCATACCATGTAAGACACCATTAATGGATATCGAGAAAGATGCTGTAGTGACACACTCCCTAATCCATCCCACAAATTGTAATGGGAATCCCAATCCAATCATCATATCCTCAAGAAAGGTCCAGGAAACAGTATCGTATGCTTTAGTAATGTCCAGCTTGATCATGCATCTCAGAGAAATCCTCTTCCTAGTGTAGCCTCTCATCAACTCCTGTGATAAAAAGACATTATCCACCATAGTTCTTCTCGACACAAAAGTAGTTTGGGTCGGATCAACCAAAGATCCAAGTAAAGGACAAATTCTTTCAGCCAATATTTTTGTAATCGCCTTGTATGTGTCATTAGTGCAAGCAATAGGCCTAAAATCCTTCACCTTCAGGTCATTTTTGGTTTTGGGCATTAAGGCAATGATGGTATGATTAGTTTGCTTAAGAAGTTTGCCATTTTCAAAGAACCCCTTGATTGCTGCAACAAATTCCCTTGCCATACTATGCCATTACTTTTTGAAGAAAGCCGATGTAAAGCCATCCAGACCTTGTGTTTTATCATTCCCAATGTCAAAAAGTGCCCTTTTGATTTCGTCCTCCAAAACTTGAGCAACCAAAGCCTCATAAGCAGATACATCAACTTTTAGCTCATTTAACAATACATCCCTTTCCATTATATTAGAGGTAACTGAGATGCCAAATAACATTTTAAAAAAATCCACAAAACAGGCAACAACTTCTTTAATCGAATTAGTTGAAGTGCCATCATCTTTAATAATATAAGAAATAGAATTTTTCAAACACTTTCACTTTGCCACCGCATGAAAGTATCTTATGCACTTATCAGATTCTATAATATGAGTACACTTTGCTTTTTGTTGGTAGAAATGCTTCTTAGCCTCTAACAAAAAAATTGCCTCTTTTATCTTCTTTTTGACAAGCTCTAGAAGACCCAAATCAGTAAGATGGTTAAGGGAAGCCTTGTAAACATATTTAAAGCTTACCTTAGTTGTCGAAGAAATATGGCCAAAAGTATTGGAGTTAAGCGACTTCAAAGGATACTTAAGAGATTTCAACTTCAAACACAAAATATATTGAGCACACCCATCAACACTTTTATCCCAACTACTAGCAATGATAGTCTCAAAGTTTGGGTGAGCAATCCACATATTAAAAGACTTAAAAGGCTTAGTACCTCTGTAATTAGGCCGGATGAAATCCATTATAACCGGACAATGATCAGATTCTGTGGTCATATCCAAAAAACTTCACATTGCAAGATAAACCAATATTCCCCTAATTTTAATTAATAAGAACTCGATCAAGCTTAGCCCAAAGATTATTCTTATGCTAAGTGAAGAATTCCCCCTAAAAGGTGCATCCTCTAACCTAAGTGTAATTCTCAAGTCAAGCAAATCCTTAAGCAAATAAGCTGATGGTGGTTTACATCTAAGTCTCTCACTTGTCGAGCAAACACAATTGAAATCTCCCATGATGGACCAAGGCAAGGTCATGGCTTCTCCAAAACCCATCAAATGTTGCCACAACTCTCTCCTTTTAGTGACACTATACAATCTATAAACAAATGTTGAGATAATATAGTATGAGATATAAGACACTGAATATGACAATGTATATGTTGTTCCCCAACATCTAACATATCACATTGAATAAATAAAGGATTCTACATAATGATCATCCTCCCCCCATCTATAACATCAAAATTGTGAGAATGCTTCCACCCTAGGAACCTATTATTCATAACCAAATTAAGTTTATCCAATGACAATTTTGTTTCAATAACACAACAAAAATGCGAACCGTGTTGTCTAAGAAGGTCAACAACACAATTTTATCTCGAGGCCTTATTAAAACCCCGGACATCCTCGAACATTCCAACATAAGATCCTCATTTATCACCTATGGAGGATTGGTCTCCTCTAAGCCTTTTAACTCCATCCCTGTTTCTATTTCCATAGGTATTTTCTTGAATAACCACAACTTGATCATTTATAACATGATTACCATAACCAATTTTTTGCTTCAAATGATTGTTAGTATATATCATACTTTCTTTACCTTTATTATTTTTCACACTCCTACGATTGCTCATCGTTTTCCATTGGTTGTCCTTGGCCACATCCACCTCTTGTTCATTTACCTTCTCATCACTACCTTGGGGGGCTGCATTACATATCAGTGTCGTGTTAGTAATGGCCTGCGATGTTCCCTCACTTGTGCAGGAGTGCTCTGTCACACTAGCCTGCATTATTGCTTCAGCAGCTCTTGAGTGTGCTGCTTCCTTGTCTGCACCCTCATGGTGCACTAGTCCCTCACCCATGCTCGTCTGTAATGCTTCCTAACCTGTGCTTGGGAGTATCTCACCCTCTCCCGATTGCCTCTGTTTCCCTCTAGAGCTTGGCTTGGCATCACCTAGTTGCATGCATTACTAGACCAAACCTGTAACATCCTCCACTCCTTTTTCCAACCTAACAGTCTGCCCTTCCTCCACGATCACCCCTTGCTTATCACTCTCATTTCTAGCAGTCTTCATCTCCTTCCTCTTTTCCTTTGCAATATTCTTACAATTAAAGGGATTATGTCCAAATTCTTTGCAAAAATAGCAGTAGTTTGGATAGGTCTCATACACCACCTTATGCAAATAGCATACTCCCCCTGGTAATTCAACTTCAAACGAGGTCACAGGTCTTTTTGATACATCAAGTTCTACAAGGATTTTCGCAAAACCAATCTAGGACTTTATACTTGTGACTTTGTCTGTATATATTGGTTTTCCCACACGTGATCCCAATTATCCTAATCCCTTTTCATTCCATAATTCAAGAGGCACATTCGACGATTTTACCCAAATCGGTATCTCTATAAATTCCTTATAATCAAAGGAAAATCCATGTGGCATCCGTTTAAGCAAGAGTGTTTTTCCAAATAATGTGTATGGTCCTCCCACAAGCACATTGATACGGTCTTCATCATTGTCAAATTGGAAAATAACCCACCCTTGATCATATGGTAATATTTTACACTTGACATTGCATTTAGTTATCAATCCCTCATATGGTAATATTTTACACTTGATATTCCATTTAGTTATCAATCCCTCGATCGCTTTTAACTCTGGGAATCTACCCGTAAAGCAACCCATAAGACAAATGCCCCACTCTTTCTCAATAGGTACTATATCATCATGACCTATAGTTATTTTATCACTAACCTCCACAAATTCCAATTGAATCCCTTGCTTCAACTCACGGTTGTTCTTAAACAAGCTAACAAATGATGGTTGTGAAGGGTTTGATCTTTGCTCAACCACCACCTTACATATACCTCTTTCTTGTAACTTGGGCAATTCATCAAACACCTTCATTACACTACTATCTTTCTTTCCCTTCTCTTCAAAAGATGTTGAATCCATTTCATCAGTTTCAGATTCAGTCATAGCATCATCACCTTCCTCCATGGATGTAGTATCTTCCTCCTACAAAACCTCGCCCACTCCCATTATTGCCCTACAGCCCACACCAAAGCCCCCTTCTAGCCCTAACTGCTGCACCATCACCAGTGTGCATACCCTTACCTACACCCACTGCTTCATCACAGTCCACACACCTAACCCTCTCACATGGCACCTGATTTGTGCGCTTACCTTTTGCAGATCCTATTCTAGCATCTGAAATTACCACAACATTGCTCACACCCAATCCCTTTTCTGCATCAATTGATACTGCATAACTTACACTCGCAGACATGCCTCCCTTTACCAAATCTACACATGATTCAGCCTCTAACCATCCCACACTATCATGGTTTTTTCTTTACATTTCAGAATCAAGTTCAAAACCATTCTTTGGCAACTTTCAACATCGGCCCTTGTATCCCATTTACATTTACTTACAGTCTGGTAATGAATGGAAATCTCTTAATAAACTTTGCAATTTTGAAATTAGGTTTAAAATAGGATATAGAAAATAAAGAAAGAGAGGCGCTCATCTAGTTTCAGCTAAACAAAGACCTAAACAATAATCTTTGAACTTTCTCTAAAGGTTGTTTTCGGGCTTTAAGAAATAATCTTAAGCAAGATGATAACGTTAGAGGAAAATCCATAAGTCATTATCTATAAAAATAAGCATGTAATTTTTAATGTTTGGGTCCTTTCCATATAGGATACACATGTGGCATAAGACCTATAAAAAATTAATAAATAATGTCACCTATATTTTTTTTAAGGAGTACTGATGATGACGTTAAGTCAAGGTCCTTTTAAAACTTTTGTGAAATATTAGAGTTCATTCTCTACATGTTAAAATGTTAGGATTTAAATTAAAATTTGGTGAAAACCTTAAGGTCTAATTTGATTTTTTTGTATTTTATAAAAGTGTTTAGACAAGGGATATGATTTTTAAATTGGATAAATTGTTTACAAAATTTTAAAATTTACTCAATTTTTGAAACACTAGTCCAAATTTGAAAAAGTGACAATAAAATACTACAACTTCTAATTTGTTTTAAAAAAGTCACTATTAACCTCTCAATTAACGATGTTAATATGGAAAACCACATCAACAAACCTATGAGACATGTGGTTGAAATTTATCCTTTTATTGCTATGTCGCATTAAACATTAAAAATATAAAAAGTTAAGAGAGAGAGAGAGATATATAACATAAAAGGGGGGAATAAAAAAAGAGACTAAGTGAATGAAAGAAAAAAGATACAAGACTATGTTCTAAAGAAGGGAGGTTGACCGAAATTAATTTGAATTGAAAAGATCCTCCATCTCTTGAGGATTGCGAACCTTCAATGTTTCTTATAAAAAAACTCTAATTATTGTTTCCATCTTTCTCAAAATATACCTTTAAACCTTTAATCTTGAAAATAAACATATTTTTATTTAGTTTCATCACTTGATGAAGAAAAAAAAGTCATATTCCTTTTTATCATATGAAAATATGGAAATCTAGCCATCAATATCGTAAGGAGAATTAGATTTGGAAATCAATTATTGCTTCCTTTTGTATTTAAGTAGATACAAATGCAAAAGGGAGAAAATTCTTGATTAAATTTTTTATTAGGTTATAGTTAGATTTAGGACTTTTGTAGGTACATATCCTAAACTATTTTAGGATTCGGTGTAACATTAATGTTAAAGATGGAGTGTAAATTCAATTTTGATGACAAGTTGGAAGAAGATAAGAAAGATTTTTGCAACTGCTATGAAGATGAAGATGTGTGGAAGGACATGATGAATTTTTAAGGGCATATGCATGTTAGTATAAGAGCCTGGGGAATCTAGTTATGGGTTCTTTATAATTGTTGTGGTAATGGAGAGAAAGAAATATCTTTTGATCATTTAGGTGTAAAGAAAAGCATGAATTTTTGTATGGTATAATGTGTTACAGACTATTTGGCACTAATGGATGGTTTGGTTTAAGCTATATAGAACAGTATTAGTAGCATTTATACTTTTTCACTAACTCTAAATTGTTATATGAGTAGATAGTGAATTAGGTGAAACTTGTAATACTAGTTCTTATAACTCTTAGGCGAAGGATTTTTTATTATATTAGTAATATGGTATTTTTGATATGAGACATTGATCTTGAAAGGCTATTACATTTAGTCTAGATAGTGGTAAGGGTTGTTTCTTTGACAATAAATTATTGGACAATTGTTTTGTTTATTATAAGGATAAATTATAGCTAATGATGATTTAATATTTTTTTCTATTTTTATTTTTTATTCTTAATATTTAATATGACATGGCAATAAAAGAGCAGTTTGTCAGTCACATGTCATATATGTTTGTTAATGTGGCTTATCATTTCAACATCATTAACTAAGGGGTTAACGATGGACTTTGTAATACCCACATACCCCCTAGGAGAAAATACAGATGCTACACAAAACAGAACCAAAGTAATCTAATACATACTAAAGCATTTCTAGAAACTCAAGGAGCATACATTT
>JAOTAY010020747.1:0-11892 GCA_025629805.1 Erythroxylum baracoense | reverse complement strand
TCTAACCTCTTTAGTGATCTTCCTAAAATGACCCTACAAGATCATGTTCTTTTAATTTTGACTAACACCATATGCTTCCAAAAATAACTCTCAATTTCTCCATTTAATAACTTCAATCTTAAAAAAAAATTATATCCCAAAAAATTATAATTAAAGCCTAATCACAATAAAAATAATAAAATTAATCCTCAAACAAATCGGGGTCCAACATCTAAGACCCTGCATATCAACACATATATGTGAGCCACATCTGGTATCTAATATCTAAATGTTATGATCAGAAATAGTAGTAACCTTAATGAAAAATATCATACTTAAAGTAGATGGTGGGGCATCTAATGCCTTCTTCTGCTTTAGTAATTCCAGATAAGCTTTGCAGTTCCTCTTCCAATGTCCTTCCTTGTTGTCATGGAAGCATATCCCCTTTGAAGTTGTCTCTTTTTCCTTCTTCTTGGCTACACCTCCCACTAACTTCTTGGACTTCTTCTTCTTTTAGTTTTTCTTTCGAGAACTAGAATTAGAGTCCATCAGCATTACAGCCTTACTATCTTTCTTGACAGTCTGCTCAGTTATTTCGAGCAGATAATCAACTTAGTTATCGTTGTGAATATTTGGTTCATCGATAATTAAGCACAAACTGTGAATAACTATCAGTCAAACCAATCAGAATTAAGTCTATACTTAATTCATGATCTATTATAAAACCCAAACTGCTTAACCTCTCAGCCATCTTAAAATAGAAAAGCAATCTTGAGGTCTCGAACCTTTCAGATCGAGCTTGCTCATTAAACAATTCCCTCAAATGGTAGACTATGGTATGAGCATCCATAGTCTCATGCTGCTTCTGCATTTCTGGTGACATAAAGGCCAGCATGATACAGCTAGCCAGCTCACTATCATTCAATAGCTTCTTGTAAGCTTTCTGATCTTCATTAGATGCATCGGCAGCAATGGGGTCAGGAAGTGGTTCTTCTAGGACATATCCTAGCTTTTCAAATTTGAGAACAATTTTTAAATTCCATAGCCGATCTAAGAAGTTAGGTCCCGTGAGTTTGTTGTAATCTAATAGAGATCATAAGTTCACACTAGATGAAGACATCGTGATGATTCAATAACCTAGCTAGAAGAACGAGAGAAAGTGTTAGTATGTACACTAATGCATATCGATAAGGGCTTTAATCACATGCATTATAGGTTTCTCTATTCTTATTCAAATCCATAGTCCTCACTATGAATTCGAGAAAACTTATAGTTTTCTAAATGGGTCGATATCCGATATCACTAAGAATGACCTTGGGTTTGCCCAACAAGCCATCTTAAGTCAATCAGTAGGTATCATTTATTTATGCAACTATCGTCTTGTGCCATCAACTATTGATTTAGCACACTCATTAGGTCATCAACTTCTGATTTGTATACATCCCATGTATATAACCCAACTTTGCCTCTATCCACGTTGACCTTGAGTTTGCCCAACAAATCAATGCTTCCAGTTAGGACCATCCCATTAATCTGAAAATCTAATTTCCACAGTTTGAACATATTTATGTAGAGCAGGCTTGGGTTTGCCCAACGCTAAAAGAACTCTAGATCTTGCCATATCAATGGAAGGCGTAAGTCCTAATTTTCAGTTGAGGGATTTGTTCTTTAGTCTCATCAATACTTGGATGATCTTGAATATGTATATCATATATATACATTTAAATTATGGACAACTCAATTGAATTGAGCCTATGTCCATAATTACCCTTAAAATGCATCTAATGCATGTATCATACAAAGGAGGTTTAATTTAGGTTGTGACTTGACTATACATCTAAAGATCGTGATTTGATTCAACTCCTGAATCTAATCGAGTACTAGTGTTAGTCTTAGCTAATCCGAATTATGAATGTGATTTGATTAGGAACCTTAAATTTTAATTATTTTGATGTCCAAATTAAACACTTTAATCCTAGTTTATATACCTTTATCTAGTCACACTAGAAATCCTATGCTCTACTTGGATTAATTCTAAATTAATCCCTAGGTTTTCAAAATTTCCGTACATCAATTAGTCATCTATAATATCCCTAGGTCATCTTAAATTTATCTAAACAATTTTGGTACAAGCCAAAATTATCTTGACGACTAAAATCGTCAAGACAAATAATTTAACCTACTAGACACTAAAGAGACTGATTTGATATTCGGAACCCTAATTTCAAGCACAAGCATTAAACATGCTGTTACCATCAAAATAATACATTTCTTACACATAAGAACTTTATTAAGGTCTTATAACTGAAACATAAACACTATAAGTCATTAAGTAAGTCAACTTTATCAACTTTCAAAAAGTTGACCAATGTTGACTTTAACTTGATTTAATAATTAAATGAAATTCAATTAATTCTAGAAAAATTCCAGAGTCTTATACACATTCTAAATGTGCTTAATAAAAAATTCCAGAGCCTAATTCATAGTAATTATTTATAATAAATTGCAATAAGCCAGCACATCACATGTGCATGACACTTGTCATATTACTTCTAACACTAGTCAAGCATTTCATAATGCAAGCATAAGATAATAACTTTAACAACAAGTGTCATGCATCTCATACACGTGGTAATATCTCATACTTCATGTGGATGCATAAAATTTATAAAAACAATTTTTATAATAAAATTTAATATGAAATTTACAAGCATGCATGTTCATCACATTTCTAGAATTTCCCAAAACTCCATACATGCATAAGGCTGAAATTAAATTCGTAATAATATAGAAAATGACATTCAATTGCATTTTCTTTTTACATAAACATAAAATAACACCTTAGAAACATTTTCTAGAATTATTACAAAATTTTCAAAATCAACATATGCATTCAGTTTTTCAGAAATTCTTAGAAACCAACATATCAATAGTCTGGATATTAATTCAAAATAAAATAGCAAATGACTTTAAATTAAAATTTCATTTGGCAGAAACATGAAATAACAACTTATAAACATTTCTGCTAAAGAAAATCAAAAAACAAATTTTCTACAATTTACACAAATCATTCAAAATCAACATGCACGTCAGTTACAACTCAGCAAAAACTTTGCACATGTTCAATACATCATCTAATACATGCATAAACTTGATCTGATACCACTATCGGGGATGCCATGGATGCATGCATCACATGCATAACAATGTAATGGAAATGTCAAAATTTAGATGTTTTTTTAGGGTTATCATGGTGTCGGAATGATAACCCTGAAAAAAACATAATCATACATGCATGCATAGATATGTAAAAGATCATGAAATATAAAACTTTTACCTTCTGTTTCTCCTCCTTTGTTGTTTCTTCTCCTTGTTTAGGTTGTTACAAACACTAAATCCTTCCTTGATCACCCAAGAACATATAAAGATTAAGAAGAAATAATGTATAAGGGTGATCTGAGCACCAAACTAGATGAGTTCTAATAGATGCTCAATATGATAAAAGATAGATCAAGACTTTTGTTACATACACTTTAATTGATGCAACAATTGCATAAATTGTAAGAACATGACCCTTGATACCTGTCTCTCACTTTAGAACTCTTTTAGAGCCCTAATGCTCTCACTTGAGTGTGTAAGAAGTGGTAAGACTCTTGAATACATAAGTGAAGAACTCACTTATTTACTCATTCGTGCCCTCGGTCACGATCGTGGCTAATGAGCCACAATGGTGGCCTACTTCAAAACAGGCTCGCCATAGACCACGATCATGGCCTACTTAAAATTATTCATACACTATATGTTTTTCATCCAATCTTTTATACATGTAACCCTTAGGTTCCTGGTTGAATTAACTCTTAATTCAAGCAAATCATGAATGGTTTCATGATGCCAATTTGTCGGAAAATAAGTGGATTAACATACGAACTCTTTGATAGTTAATTATCCAACTTATGAATCTTTCCATAGACAATTACCGTGCAATTTGTCCTTTCACCATACTATACCCCACTTGGTTCAAAGTATGGGCTATCTGTCAACTCCTACTAGACTGACTACGTCACATCTACTCCAAGTGATGTTAGTTCTTGTCCTGGGATCTCATTACTCTATGTGTCATTGAAGACTCTCTTCATGACACATAATTGCTTTGGCCAAAAACTCCCGAGTAATGATCCTGACAAGAGGACATAGGTATCATCTCCTTCTATCAAGAGTGGTGAATCCTTTATTGGCTACCCAATTACCTTCGAATATAAATAATTGTACCTAATCACCACCCTAAGAGCGACCTTGTCTTGAGGTAATAAGGAATGATGTTAAAGCACAGGATTGATATCCAAGATATCCTTGAGTACCTGAAGTCTAAGGATATTTGTACCATTGCTATGATGAGATTAATCCTTGACATTCGATAGATCATCCATATGATAATCTCATAGTGAGTCATTCAATATACTTACTACTCTTAGTAAGCATCCACATGTTAACTCTAAACAACTCATACTTACAGTTTGTGAGATCCACTGCTTGATCAAATCAAGGAGTATAACATGTGCTAGTCTATCTAAATTAATAATGTCCTGTCTTATTAATCCTATGACTAGGAATTATTTAGATAATAACATAATTGCATATGATAGGAATCTCATTATCATGATCTCATCATGATTTCCTTCATGCTATGTTTTGAATCATGGACTTCATTAATTCGATTTAAGATCAATATCAATTCATATATAAACGAATAATAAATTAATGAAAAATGATTTTCTCTTTATTAATTAAAATAAAGTTTGTATAAAAGTACTAAAGGTGATTGCCTTTAGAGCACTACTATAATAATCTCCCACTTGAACTAAAGCCAATCGTCTTTGCATCTAATACCATATGCGAGCACATAAGAATCAAATTTTGCTTGAGGAAGTGGCTTAGTCAAAGGATCAGTAATGTTTTAATCTGTGAGCACTCTCTCAATCTTCACATCACCTCTATCAATTATTTCCCTGATTAGGTGATATCTCCTGAGTACGTGCTTAGACCTCTGATGAGACCTTGGTTCCTTGGCTTGCGCAATAGCCCTATTGTTGTCACAGTACAACAATATTAGGTCTACTATTCTAGGAACCACTTCAAGTTTCATGATGAACTTCTTGATCTAAACAATTTCTTTTGCCTCTTCCACAGCTGCAATGTACTCTGACTCAATTTTCAAATCTGCAGTCGTCTCTTGTTTGGAACTCTTCCAACTGACCGCTCCACCATTTAGTGTGAAAACATAACCTGACTAGGATTTGGAGTCATCCTAGTCAGATTGAAAACTGGCATCTGTTGCCCGCTCACTACGAGATCTCCATTTCTATATATCAAGAATACATCTTTAGTCCTTCTCAAGTACTTTAGGATATTCTTGACAGCTACCCAGTGACCCTCATCAAGAACCGATTGATATCTGCTTGTAACATTTAGAGCATACGATATATCGGGTCTTGTACATAAAATAGCATACATGATTGATCTTATTGCCGAAGCATATGGGATCATACTCATGCGAGTCCTCTCATCTTGTGTCTTGGGGCACATAGATTTCGAGAGTTTTATCCTATAAGTCATGGGAAGAAACCCTCTCTTGGACTGCTCCATGCTAAACCTTTTTAGCACTTTGTCTATGTATGTTGACTGTAAAAGACCTAGCAACTTCCTTGATCTATCTCTATAGATATTTATTCCCAATATATAAATTGCTTCTCTAAGATCTTTCATGGAAAAATTACGGGATAACCAAACTTTAACTGATTGTAAACTTAAGACATCATTTCCTATTAGTAATATGTCATCCATATATAACACAAGGAATATGATAGCACTCCCATTAACCTTCTTGTACACACAAGGTTCATTAGGATTTTGTGACAAACCAAACTCTTTGATTGTCTCATTAAATCAGATGTTCCAACTCCTAGATGCTTGCTTCAATCCATAAATGAAAATTTGAAGATTGCCTACCTTTTTGCCATCTCTGGATACAAAGCCCTAAGGTTGTATCATATAAACATCCTCAACTAAGTTTCCATTTAGGAAAGCCATCTTCACATCCATTTGCCATATTTCATAATTATAATGAGCAGTAATGGTTAGGAGTATTCTAATGGATTTAAGCATAGCTATGGGGATAAATGTCTCGTCATAGTCAACTCATTTTCTTTGACAATAACTTTTAGCGACTAGCCTCACTTTATAGGTGATCACATTATCTTCCATGTCGATTTTCTTCTTGAAAATCCACTTACACCCTATGGGTTTTAACCCTTCAGGTGACTCAACCAAAGTTCATACTTAGTTTTCATACATGGAATCCATTTCGGACTTCATGGCTTGAAGCCATTTTTCAGATTCTGAACTCTTTAGAGCCTCTTCATAGGTTATAGGCTCATCGTACTCTATGAGCAATACTTCATTTTGTTCACTTACAAGAAATCTATATCTCTTTAAAACATTGCGTATCCTATTTGACCTACGAACATTTTGTGTGTTAGAAGGTTCAACTGTTGTCTCATCTCCATGAACAATAATTTTAGTTTCAGGCAATTGATTTGCGTCTGTTTGAGCATCGTGAACTTCATCAAGTTCAACTTTGCTCCCACTGTCTTCTCTTAGAAGAAACTCTTTCTCTAAAAAGACAGTATGTTTTGAGAGAAAAACCTTTTGCTCTAAAGCATTATAAAACTGATATCTAATTGTTTCCTTAGGATATCCTATAAAAAGACATTTATCAGATTTCGCTTCAAGCTTATCTGATTGAATCTGCTTCATATAAGTCGGACAACCCTAAACTTTCATATATGAAAGATAGGGCCTTTTATTAGTCCATATCTCATATGGAGTAACTTCAACTGCCTTAGAAGAGACTCTGTTTGTCATATAAATAGCAGTCTCGAGTGCATAACCTCAAAAGGATTTTAGTAGATCTGCTAAGACCATCATCGACCTTACCATGTCTAACGAGGTTTGGTTTTTCCTTTTAGCTACACCATTATGTTGTGGTGTGTAAGGTGGAGTCCATTGGGATACTATCCCATTATCTTTGAGATAAGTTAGAAAATCCTCGTTTAAGTATTCACCACCTCGATCTGTTCAAAGTGTCTTAATACTTCTACCTAGTTATTTCTCTACTTCATGTCTAAATTGTTTGAACATTTCAAACACTTTATACTTGTATCTCATTAGATACACAGACCCATATCATGAATAATCATCGATAAAAGTAATGAAGTACACAAAACCACCTCTAGCATGAATGGAAATCGGACCATATGCATCAGAATGTATTAGGTCTAATAACTCATTCATTCATTTACCCTTTCCTTTAAAAGGTAATTTAGTCATCTTACCTAACAAGCAAGATTCACATATATCATATGACTCATATTCAAATGACCATAGGCTACCATTCTTGTGTAGCTTAATCATACGTTTCTCACTCATATGGCCAAGTCGATAATGTCATAAGTAAGATGATCTTAAGTGTCTCATTTTTGTCTTTTATTGTTATTGATATTTAAAATTAGATTGGACATATCTAATATGTAAATATCATTGCATAATGTAGCAGTACCATACAAGATTTCATTCAACTTAATTGAACAACCATTGCTTTAAAAAGTTAAATGAAATCCTGCTTTATTAAGACATGAAACAGATACAATGTTTTTAGTCACAATGGGTACATAATAGCAATTTTACAAAATTAACTCTAGCCCACTAGGAAGATACAAAGCATATGTCCCTACAGCTAATGCAACAACTTTTGCTCCATTTCCCACACGTAGGTCCATCTCTCCCTTCTTGAGCTGTCTACTATCCCTGAGACCCTACATATCAACACATATGTGTGAGCCACATCCAGTTTCTAATACCCAAATGTAATGATAAAAAAAGTATTAACCTCAATGAAAAATATCTTACCTGAAGTAGACGATGGGGCATCCAATGCCTTCTTCTGCTTTAGTGACTCCAGATAAGCTTTGCAGTTCCTCTTCCAATGCTCTTCCTTGTTGCAATGGAAGCATATCCCCTTTGGTGTTGTCTCCTTCGCCTTCTTCTTAGTTACACCTCCCACTGGCCTCTTGGACTTCTTCATCTTCTTCTTTTGGTTCTTCTTTTGAGAAACAGAAGCAGAGTCCACCAGCATCACAACCTTACTGTCTTTCTTGACAGTTTGCTCAGTTATTTTGAGCAGATTAATTAGCTCAGGAATCATTGTGGATATTTGGTTCATCAGATAGTTAAGCACAAACTGTGAATAACGATCGGTCAAATCAGTCAGAATTAAGTCTATACTTAATTCATGATCCATAATGAAACCCAAATTGGCTAATCTCTTAATGTAGCCATTCATCTTCAACGCAAACTGCACCGGAGATGATCCATCAGCCATCTTTGAATGGAAAAGAAACCTTGAGGTCTCGAACCTTTTAGACCGAGCTTGCTCATCAAATAGTTCCCTCAGATGGTAGACTATGGTATGAGCATCCATAGCCTCATGCTACTTTTGCAATTCACAAAGAGGCCAGCATTATACAGCTAACCAACTCATTATCATCCAGTAGCTTCTTGTCAGCTCTGTGATCTTCATCAGATGTATCGCCAGTAGGGGGATCGGGAAGTGGTTCATCTAGGACATAGCCTAGTTTTTTGGATTTGAGAACAATTCTCAAATTCCGCAGCCAATCTAAGAAGTTAGGTCCTGTGAGTTTGTTGGAATCCAAAAGGGAGCATAAGTTCATACTAGAAGACATTGTACGATTCGATAACCTAGAAGAACGAGAGAAAGTGTAAGAATGTACACTTAATGCATATCTATAAGCACTTTAATAACATGCATTATGGGTCTCACTGTTTTTATCCAAATCTATAGCCCTCACAACAAATTCGAGAAAACTTATAGTTTTCTTAATGGGTCAATATCTGATATCACCAAAAATGACCTTGGGTTTACCCAACAAGCCACCTTAGGTCAATCGGTAGGTATCATTTATACCAATTACATCAATTATGCAACTATTGACTTGTGCCATCAGCTGTTGATTTAGCACACTTTTTGGGTTATCAACTCTTGAATTATATACATTCCATGTATATAACCCAACTTCGCCTATATCTACGTTGACCTTAGGTTTGCCCAACAAATGAACGCTTCCAGTTAGGACCAACCCATTAATCCAGAAATCTAATTTCCATGGTTTGAATATATTCGTGTAGAGCGGGTTAGGGTTTGCCCAACAACCTAACTTTGAAAGAACTCTGGTTCTTGCCATATCAATAGAAGGCGTAAGTCCTAATATTTTAGTTGAGGGATTTGTCCTTTGGTCTCATCAATACTTGGATGATCTTGATTATGCATATCACATATACATTTAGATTATGGATAACTCAATTGATTGAGCCTATGTCCATAACTACCCTTAAAATGCATCTAATGCATGTATCACACAAAGGAGATTTAAATTTAAGTTGTAACTTAACTATGCATGCAAAGTTTGTGATTCCATTCAACTCTTGAACCTAATCGGGTACTAGTATTAGTCTTAGCTAATCCGAATTAAGAATGTGATTCGATTAGGAACCCTAAAATTTAATTATTTTATGTCAAGATTAAACACTTTAATCCTAGTTTATAAGCCTTTATCTAGTCACACTAGAAATGCTATGCTCTACTTGGATTAATTCTAAATTAATCCCTAAGGTTTTCAAAATTCCCATACATCAATAAGTCATCTACAATATCCCTATGTCATCTCAAATTTATTTAAACAATTTCAGCACATGCCAAAATTATCTTGATGGTCAAAATCGTCAAGATAAATAAGTTAACCTACTAAACACTAAAGGGACCGATTCGATGTTCGGAAAATTTTCGAAACCCTAACTTCAAACATCTGCATTAAGCATGCTATTACCATCAAAATAATACATTTATTATCACATAAGAACCTATTTAGGTCTTATAACCAAAATATATACATTATAGGTCATTAAGTAAGTCAACTCCATTAACTTTCAAAAAGTTGACCAATGTTGACTTTGACTTGATTTAATAAATGAATCAAATTCAATTAATTTTGGAAAAATTATAGAATCTTATAAAGATTCTAAATGTGTCTAATAAAAAATTCTAGAGCCTAATTCTTAGGAATTATTTATTAATAAATAGGAATTAGCCAACATATCTTATGTGTATGATACTTGTCATATTGCTTCTAACACTGGTCAAACATTAAATCATGCATGCATAAGATAATCACTTTAACAATTGGTGTCATTCATCTCATACACATGGAAACGTATCATCTTACATATGCATACATAAAATTAACAAAAACAATTTTTATAAAAATTAATATAGAATTTACGTGCATGCATGTTCATCACATTTCCATAATTTCCAGAACTTCATACATGCATAAGGCTGAAACTAAATTAGTAATAAAATAGAAAATGAAATTCAATTGCATTTTCCTTTTACAGAAACATAACATAACACCTTATAAACATTTTTGTGAAAGAAAAGCAGAAAAAAAGTTTTCTAGAATTAATAAAAAATTTTGAAAATCAGCACATGAATTTAGTTTTCCAGAAATTCCCAGAAATCAACATATGATCAGTCTGGATATTAATTTGAAATAAAATAGCAAATGACATTCAATTGCAATTTACTTTGACAAAAACATAATATAACATCTTATAAACATTTCTGCGAAAGAAAATAAGAAAATTGTTTTTCTTCATTTTACACAAATTAGTCCAAATCGACATGCATGTCAGTCACAACCTAGCAAACAATTTGCATATGTTCAATACATCTTCTATTACATGCATAGACTAGCTCTGATACCACTGTTGAGTTTGCCATGGTTGCATGCATCACATGCATACATATGTAGTAGAAGTTTCATAATCAAGATTCTGACACCATGATAACTCGAAAACTACAAAATCATACATGCATGCAAGGATATGTAAAAGAACATGAAATATAAAGCTTTTACCTTTTGTTTCTCCTCCTTTCTTATTTCTTCTCCTTGTTTGGGTTATTGCAAACACCAAACCCTTCTTTGATTACCCAAGAACACGCAAAGATTAAGAAGAAATAATGTATAAGGGTGATTTAAGGACCAAACTAGATGAGTTTTAGTAGATGCTCAATATAAAAAGATAACATGCACTTAGATTCATACAACTCGTGCATAAATTACAAGAATAAGAATCTTGATTCCTCTCTCTCACTCTATAACTCTTCTAGAGCCCCTATACTCTCACTTGAGTGTGTAAGAAGTGTAAAAACCTTATGTATATAAATGAAGAGCTCACTTATGTATCCATTCATGCCCTCTGTCACGATCGTGGCCAACAAGACCACGATTGTGGCCTCGCTCGCCTTCGGCCACGATTGTGGCCTATGAGTCCCGATCGTGGCCTGCTTAAAATTAGCCATACACACTATATTTTTCATTCGATCTTTTATGCATGTGACCCTTAAGTTCTCAGTTATTTTAGACATTTGAATTAACTCTTAATTCAATTAAATCATGAAGGGTTTCATGATGCCAATTTACCAGAATATAAGTGGATTAACATACGAACTTTTTGATAGTTAATTATCTAACTTATGAACATTTTTATAGACAATTATCGTGTAATTCGTCCTTTCACCATACTATACCCCACTTCCCACTAGACTGACTACTTCACATCTAGTCCAAGTGATGTTAGTTCTTGTCCTGGGATCTCATTACTTTATGTGTCATTGAAGACTCTCTTCATAAAACATAATTACTCTGGCTAGAGACTCCTGAGTAATGACCCTGACAAGAGGTTGTAAGTATCATCTCCTTCTATCAGGAGTGGTGAATC
>JAOTAY010020746.1:0-11892 GCA_025629805.1 Erythroxylum baracoense | reverse complement strand
CAAAGTTGGGAGTAGCAAAAAGGATAGATGAAAACAAGGTTTTTCTTTGGTGAAGGTTCAGTGAGTCAAGATCCGAAGAAGAAGTAGCTTGAGAATTAAGGATAAGTAAAAAACCAATACTGGTCTTTCAAAGTTAAGAAAAACGTAACTTTAGACTTGGACTCTTATCTAATTTCTAAGACCTTAGCTAGTTTCCCAACCAACTAGTTCTTATTGAACTAGTCCCATAACTCCCATCTTTTTATTCCAATTATCTCTAAAATTTTCAATAACATCTTCTCACAAATTCTAAAGTCATCTATAAAATTCTTCAATACCATTTAACTCATTTCTATTTCCATTTATCAATTTACTTGCCAAGTGGCATTTTTTCCCTAATTCAATAATATCTAATAATTTCGGAAATTTTTTTCCTAAAATTTCCCAAAAATTCTAAATCAACAAATACACACTCCAAATCAATTTTCAATACAAATAAACCACAATTATTAATAAAATCACATTCCACATATATAAATCAATTATACCCGGAATGTCAATAAATGCATGTACAATCATTTTCATGTGCAAAAAAATACCTATATTCACATATATGTGTATTCCATATTATGCATGAACATGAAATGCATTTTCTAATCTCTCATATTTACTATTCTAGCCTTAACATGGGTAACGGGATGTTACAAACTTTCTGGTCAATTGGGGGTAATGATGTGTTGCTAGATACCGCTCATGACTTGCTTGAATTAAGTGTTAATTCAAGTGGGCATCATAATCAGGAACCTAATGGGTCACACGCATTAGAGATACGAAGAACAAGTAAAATGATTTTGGATGGGGATCCAAGATATGAAAGATGTATGACTAAACTATGGTAGTTTAGGGTCATTTGATTGTGAATCATATGACACATGTGAATCTTGCTTTAATAAGCAAGATGACAAAATTACCCTTTAATAAGCAAGATGACAAAATTACCCTTTAAAGAAGGGGTCAATGTTTTAATGCTAAATTAAGTGGGATTAAAAACCACTTAATTCCCACTAACTCTCCATTGACGTTGGGGGCTAGAGGGAGGCCAAAGGGTTTCAAAGACACTACATTTTCGTGTAGAAGTTGTAAGAAAACAAAGTGTCTTTTAGTGAATTGTTCACCATCTTCTAAAATACTATCTCAAAAAACACACTACAAAGCTAGCAATTGGTTTATGTTCTAACTATTCTTCCTAAGAGGATTTAGGCTTTCCTCTTTATGTGGATATCATTAGAGACGTCCTCCTTTGGTCTTTATAGTCTACGACAACCTGAAGAGGTGAAGACAAAGAAGAACAAAGGAGATTGTAAGGTACACATCTTAAGTTCATGTGTTGTTTTACTACATGTTTGATTTTGTAGTTTCTGGGTTTCATTTTATTTTTCGCTACATATTTTGATATTTAATGCATGTGATGCAAGATCGAAACCCAACAAAAGGCTTGTATATAGATGTTTTTAAATTAAATGCATGAATATGTTTTAGACTTTTTAAAATCAATTTATGAAATTGTTGAGATTGCTTGTGAGTGGATTTGAAGTCTAAAATTTGTAGTTGAGAATTTGGTGTGAATATAGAAGTGTTTTGAACTTTTACAGGGACTTTAAAAATTTTGGGGATTTCAAAATGTAGTTGTTATGCTGCCAAAACTTTTAATAAAATGATTAAAACAAAAACTTCATTGTTTACATTTATTAATATTAATTTAAAGCTTTTCGATAAAAAGGGCAATAGGCTTAGCTCCACGGGAAATCTCTAGCTAGATTAAATATCAACTAGAAAGCCACCGTGGGGTGTCGGGTAGGACGCTTAGTCTTTTAAGAAGAAGAGCCTATCAGTCTTACCAATACCAAGTCACCATCCAATCAGGCCTTAATGACACTAAGTTAAGCTTTGGCCTTCAAGCCTCAAGGATGCAAAATGCAAAAT
The DNA here is from genome assembly GCA_025629805.1 of Erythroxylum baracoense. Lineage (NCBI taxonomy): Eukaryota > Viridiplantae > Streptophyta > Magnoliopsida > Malpighiales > Erythroxylaceae > Erythroxylum > Erythroxylum baracoense. The sequence continues at coordinate 9,930 of JAOTAY010020746.1, read as the reverse complement.
GCAAATTAGCAAAAATCTAAATATTGAGCATATGTTTAAACCTTGAGTTGATTAATTTTATGTATGTTGAATAATTGTATGACTTGTATCTTTTATGTTGTGTTATGTAGTTATGTCCTAAATAATAAATATGTTTGGATTTTGGAAATTGAGGATATATGTGCTTGTTTTGTTTGAGTTTTGGAAACTAAGGATTCTATATAGAATTATATTGTTTGGAATTTGGATGTATTTTGTTATTTGGATTTGGAAATTGGGGATTCAATATAGAATTGAAGTTAGTGATATTGTTTGAAATTTGAGAAAAATTAGATTAAATGTTCGTCTTTATTTTAAATTAGGTTATATATTATAGATTGAATTTTGTAATATACAAAATGAGCTAGTTAATTTATGGTTTAATTATATGATTACACAAATTAAGTTAAAGATGTGAGTTTATGATAGGTAGATATAATCACAAAAAATGAGTTATAGTTATGAGTTTATGGTTGAATTATGTAATCACATAAAATAAATTATGTAATCACATAAAATAAGTTATAATTACCAATTTATGTAATCATATGAAAGAGGTTATAGATGTGAGTTTATGTTTGAATCATGTAATCACACAAAATAAGTTATATTTGTGACTTTATGGTTGAATTATTCGATTACAGAAATTCAGTTATAGATATGACTTATGAGTTTATGGTTAAATTGTATAATCACACAAAATGAGATATATTTTTGAGTTATGGTTAAATTATGTAATCATACAAAATAGGTTATAATTGTGATTTTATGGTAGAATTATGTAATCACATAAAATAGGTTATAGTTGTGACTTTATGTTTAAATTATGTAATCATACAAAATAAATTATAGTTGTGAAAATGTAGCAATTAATGTATATATTTGAAATTTAGGTTAAGAAACATGAGAATTTCTTGGATAGAATGTGGTTAAGCATCAAATTTTCTTAAGGAACAATTTATATAAGTTTATGAAGTTCACTTTCATGTGCATATCATTTGATTGTTTAGATATTTTTATTGCTCTATTTCTTCCTGATATTAATCATACTTTGATTTTGATATGAAGTTATTAAGTTAATTTTAATATATTTCTTCATTTATTTTTATAGATAAATGGAGAGAAGTTCAATTACTCCTAATTATTAAATCAGTTTAGGAAGATTTGATGATCTAGCTTAGGCTCATACTAGATTGATTCCTAAAATAAAAAACCATACCATTTGTTTGTATTGTAACAAGCATTTGAAAGGTAGGGGAATTACTAAATTAAAGAAGCATTTAACTGGGATCAAAGGTAATACGAAGCCTTGTAAGAAAGTGAGTCATGATGTGAAATAGCAAATGAATATTTTCTTGAAGATTATCTACGTAATGAAGATAGACAGCAAAGACTGAAGCATATGGTAAAAGTTCCTTTTATAGTGATTAGGATGATACTAGAGATATTGAAGGTAATAGTATTCCTAGCTAATAAGAAGGGAATGTTGCACCTAATGTTAGAAAAATAAGAAGACTGGTAGTTAATGTTTCTCACTACGAACAACTCCTAGTGATCAGCCTTCAATTCATAGTGCCTTACTCTAAAGAAGCAGCTTATACTATGGACATAACAATGGCTAGATGGTGGTATGATTCACATATAGCATTCATTGTTGCACAGTGTTATCAGCCTTTAGGGGATGTTATTGCCTCTTATAGTTCAAGATACAGAGCTTCTTTAATTGATGACTACAAAAGTAAACCTTTGAGCAGCTTTGTTTATAAAATAAAAAGTTATTTGGATGAAAAAAGAATGACTTGGGCTACTTATAAGTGTTCAATCATATGTGATGTGATTGGACAAATAGAAGACAAGAGCTTATTATTTATTTTTTGTTTTATTCTACAAAAGAGACTATTTTTTAATTTTGTCAATAAATTTATCCTTGTTAGGAATACCGGTACTCTATTTAAGATATTTGATGAAGTTGTGAATAAAGTTGGGCAAGAAAATATTGTTCAGTTTATTACTGACAATGATTCTGCTTTTAAAGCAGTTAGAAGAAGATTGCAAAGCAGGCATAATTCTTTTTATTAGACTCCTTGTATTGCACATTACATTGACCTGATGTTAAAAAGTATAGGATACGTATATATTTTTCCTATTATTGATGAGTATATGTAGCGAACAAAAAAAGTGACCAAGTTCATTTATAATCATGCATGGGTCTTAAATTTAATGAAAATAGTTTCACCAATGGTAGAAATTTATGTCATCCTACAGCTATAAGATCTCTAATTTCTTATCATTTTGATGTTTTATTTTGATAAAGAAGGAGTTGAGGCAAATATTTTCAAGTGATAAGTGAATTGCATCTCAGTATGCTAAGTATAATGCTGGATTAGAGATTTCTAAAATTATACTTGAAGATCATGAATTTTGGTTCTAATGTCAATTTTCCATAAGAGATTGTAAGTTTTTAGTGAGGGTACTTTGTTTGACTAATAGTGATTAGAAGTCAATAATGAGTTATTTTTATGATGCTATGGAGAGGGCAAAGGAAGAAATCAATCTAGAAAATAGGCCTTCTTTGTATACACCCTATCTTGTAGTCATCAATAAGAGATGAGAAAGGCAGCTTTATGTTATTTGCAACTAGGGCATTTTTTAATTCTAATGTCTATTTCATACCAAGTTATACAAAGCAAGTTAAAGTTAATAGGAAAATGTTCTTAACTATTACAACAATTGTTTATGAGATGATGCAAGATCTTCTAGGCTCACAAATGAAGGTTTATAAGGAAGCTTCTGGTGATTTTGGGATGCTCATTGTTATTAGTCCAAGAGAAAAAATTAATCCAGGTATATATCTTTTCACGTTTGTAACTTGTTGAAAATTAATCATCACTTTATTTTGTTTATGACATTACTTTTGTTGTCTTACAGTTGCTTAATGGGACTAATTCAAAAGTAGTATTCCAAAATTGCAAAGGCTTGTAATTTGAATTATGAGTTAATATGTAAGTGCAACAAGGAATGAAAGGAATTGGAGCACATTTAAGTGTTTTGATGAAATTGATAAGTTAGAATGGATAAAAGATGGTATTTAAGTAATTTTCTAAGTTATATTTGAAACAGAGAACGATATATTAGCTTACGGAAGTTAAAGCAGAAATATGATTAGCGTACGTGTTATGAGATTAAACACTAACCTTGAATTTAGTTAAACCGAATTTATAGTTTTAATGCCTTATTTCTGAATTAGGAAATAAATGTCTAAGCGAAATGCGAGTTGTATAGGTAAACGAGAGGTACAAAATTCGTGAGTGTACTTGATGATAAATTGTAAAACAGTGAGTGCATTTTAAATTGATTTTATGAAAATAGTTTCTATTTTATCATGAAGTGAATATTTATGTTGAGTTTCATGTGCATGTTATGTTACAAGCGAATATTTTTTTTGGTAAATCAGCAAAATTAAATAAAAATCATAAAGGTTATCTATAACTCAAGAGAATGCCCAAGAGGCAATTCTCTATCAATGAAAAAACTCTTCTAAGGACATGAGGAAATCTACAAGTAATGAACCAAACTTCCCACAAAAACTACCCGAACTGAAATGTACAGCTTAACCAGAACACTTAATCTTTCAAGCTTACCTAGTAATGCAAAGTTAAAACAGTCAGTCTTGCTCTCTTATTTTCCAGAAGGTCGAAACACCTCGTCATAGGTATAGCTATTGAGATGCTCCATAATATACTTGCCTCCTTGTCTCTGAATACTTAATCCAATGTTGGGAACTCCTTCTTCTATTATCAGAGTACTCACCCAAACTTCCATATCAAATCTAAAGGATTCCTTTGATTTGGAAGGGAAAGGATATCTCTTCTGCTTTGGAAGCCTTGAGAATATCGAATCTCTGTTAACTCTTCGAACCATCAAGACTGCAGAAAAGATTAATAGAATAATAACGAACATTTCAACAGTTAGCTCCTCACAGTGTTTGAGCTAAGATGGTCCATAACTTGGAAGATTATTTTGGAGTACAAGCTCCCCACATCATTGGCTTCATCTTTGAATGCTCGGTTATTCTGCTCCTTCCAAATGTTGTAGACAGTAGTAGAGAGAAGGATAGGGAAAAGGTTAATGTCAGTGGTATTTGAGGATTGGTTAAACCATATAGGAATGGATTGGAGGTTTGAGTTGTTGGGCAGGTGTACATGGAAATGGTTGAGACAATGCTCCCACATGGTTTTAGAGAAGGGACAATCAAAAAACAAGTGTTCAATGGTCTCATTGGCCGAGATACATAAAGAACAATGGTTAGGAGTACGGATATAGAGAAATTTGTCCCGCGTTTGTAACTTGTTTAGGAAAGCCAGCCATAGTATGAAGGAACACCTAGGGCTGTTGCTTTTGAACCAGACCAATTTATGCCAAGGGACTTTCTGTAGTGGTAGTCTTAAGAAATTGTAAGCTGAAACATTGGTGTACTATTTTGAAGGGCTAGCTATCCATTCCAAGTAGTCTGGAATAGAACTATTTGGTTGGTACTGTAGGGGCTCTAGGTTTCCAATGATCTCTATATTAAACTCTTGCCATCTCTACTTATTATTTCTGATTATATCTGAGACTCTTGCTGTCATTGGTAGCCCCGATCCATTGATCTCCCGTAGAGAAGCGAAGAGCTTCAAGAGTCCTCTAGGATGCTAAGGATCTTGCCAAAAAAGAGTAGTAGTTCCATTCCCTATCCTAAATCTGAAATGGTTCCCTAATTTGTCCCTCACGAATAAGATTTTTCTCCAACTTAAAGAACTATTAGTGGTTGGTTGAGCACTCTAGAAATTTTTCCTTCTCAAAATTATTGAGTGCACCCACTGAACCCATAAAGCTTCCTTATCATTAAACAGATACCAAATCTTTTTCCCTAGCAATACCTAATCCATGTTAACAAAAGCTTAATGCCTAACCCCCCCCCTTTTGGTTTATTGATGTCACTCCATTTAACCTTAGCAGAAGAATGAGAATCCACTTTCCCAGCTGACAGAAAATTCCTAATGTTTGACTTTAAATCTTTTAAGATGGAGGTAGGAAGAATAAAATGGGTCATCCAGTACCTTTGAAAGGAAGAAAGGACTGAAATTACTAATTGGAGTCTACCGGCATATGAAAGGTATTTGTGGGTCCATTTGTTAATCCTAGCATTAATTTTGTCTAATAAGGGTAAGCAATCCCTCCTAGATAACGTACCCGTTAGCAGAGGAACCCCCAAATACCGAATAGGGAGAGAACCTTTCTTAAGCCCTGAGATAACTTCCAATTGATGGGAAAGATGATCCATATCAGGAGAGAGAAAAAACTGACTCTTGGAAGGGTTCATGTTCATACCAGAAAACCTCTAGGTAGACAAAAAATTAAGCAAAGTTTAAGCTAAACTTAGATCCGCATGATAAAACATCAAAAGATCATCCGCAAACAATAGATGGGTGAGTTTAAAAGTTTTGCACCTCTAATTATATTTGAAATCAAGGCTACGAGCTATGCAAGCATTCAAACTCCTAGAGAACACATCCATACAAATAATGAAGAGGTATGGAGATAAGGGATCTCCTTGCCTGAGCCCGGAATTCCCTCTAAATAATTTTAAGGATTGGCCGTTGATTAAAATTGAATAAGAAAGGGAAGTGATACATTCTTTGATCCACTCGATAAACCTCAAAGGAAGGCGTATAGCTACTAAAGCATTTAGGAGGAAATCTCAATGGATGGAATCATGGGCTTTTTGAAGGTCCACTTTAAAAGCACACCTCTTCTGATTATTAGAAAGGTGGTAATTCTTTAAAATTTCTTGGGCTAACAAGATGTTATCCCCTATTCGACGGTTCTTTATGAAAGCACTTTGGTTTTGACTGACAATATGAGGAAGAAACTCTTTAAGCCTATTTGCTATGATTTTTGTAATCACCTTATAAAGCATGTTACAGTAAGAGATGGGCCTATAATCTAACACTATTGAGGGTTGAGCCTTTTTCGGAATGAGAGAAATAAAAGTGGAGTTAAGCTCTTTAAGTAAGTTCCTATGGTGGAAAAAGTCTTGGATGGCATAGGTAACTTCCTCTCTTATAATATTCCATGTCTGTTTAAAGAAGAACCTATTAAACCCATCCGGGCCAGGAGCCTTATTAAGATTGAGAGAATTGAAAGCCTCCCTAATTTCTTGTGCTGAGACTTCTGTAATAAGAGAGTTATAATGGTTATTAGGCAAGGAATGAGGGAAAAGATTTTCCACAAACTCTTTACAAGAGAGAATAACCTTTTTTGCCCCTATGGATCCCTGAAAGTATTTAAGAAACTGATATCGGATCTCTTCCAGTTTGACAATCCTATTCCCATTTCCCACTACTAAGGAATGGATATTTTTGCGGGTTCTGTTAGCAAGGATAGAGTTGTGAAAAAATTTCGTATTCCTATCCCCTTCTCTGAGCCATTTGATCCTAGAAGACTATTTAAAGAAAGATTCCTGATCCTCTAGAGCTCTAATTAACTCCTGAATGTCCTCAGCTTCCTTTGCAAGCAGAATAGAATTCTGAGGTAAGAGTCTCATTTGATCCTGAATGTTATTCAGATTAGCTTGGCAATTCTCTAGTCTAACATTCAAATTACCTATTTGGCCAGTATTCAGGGATTTGAGAGCTTGTTTAACCAATCTGAGTTTCGACACAACTCTAAACATGGGAGTACCCTGAACTTGAGAGGACCAAGCCTCCTCTATTGTCTGAAGGAAATTGGGCTGAGAGGCTAAAAAAATTGAGAACCTGAAAGGAGATGATCTCTTCTTCAAGGTTGCTAAAGACTGACCACTATTAGAGAATGATCAGAAATGTTTGGATTAAGAAGGACACTATATGAATTGGGAAACCTAGAGCTCCAAGCTGAGTTGGTGAGGGGTCTATCTAACTTCCTAGCAATAAAGCAATCTCCACCTTGTTTATTGTTCCAAGTAAACCTAGGGCCACTGGTCTGTAATTGATACAAGGCATTGCCTTCAACACACCTTCAAAAGTCACTTGTCCCATTCATAGCTGAGTTGCTTAGAGGATCTACCTCATGGGGATACAAAATAGCATTAAAATCCCCTGCTATAATCCAAGGAAGATTAGATACAGGGAGGTTAATATTTGACAGGTTTGACCAAAGATTCTTCCTATGGTTGAGGTTATTGGATCCATAAACACAAGTTACTAAGAAGGAAGAAGGACAGTTCCTAGGGGAGATCTCTAAGTGAATCAGCTGATCAGTAACCCTTAGAAATGAACATACAAAGCAATCAGGATTCCAAAATAACACAATCCTAGCATTCGAGGCATGATCTACATTACTGAAAGAAAGCCATCTAGGAAACAAAGAGTAGTCAACATTATTCACAAAAGAAGGAGATCTAATCCTGGATTCAATCAAACAAATAAAAGAAACAGATAATCTCTTAATGCAAGCTTGAACAGGTAACTGTTTTTGAGGGTTGTTTAAACCCCTAACATTCCAAAAGACAAAATCCATATAACTAAATCCGAAAACACCTCCTACTTCTGTTTCCTCATAGATTTCCTCCTTTTCCTAATAGTAAAATCCCCCTCTGCCCCTCCCATTATACCAGGACTATTAGGAACCAATTCTGAGATAGGAGAGGAAGGAACTGAACTTACTTGGTTCTCAGCAGGGTAGTTAGGATCCTCAAGGTCTCCACTTAATGCTTCTTGCTTCTGGTGATCCTTAATAGGTGAAGACAAGGTACCAGTAGTATTGAATTCTTTATTAACTGGTTTTTTCATCTCAATATACTGCACCATCTGTTTAGGTCCTTTGCCCTTACATTGCTCAATTTGTAACTCTGAAGTGTTAATATCCTTCTAACTTAGATCAGTTTTGTCTGTGATTAACCCCTGCTTAATTTCTTGTTAAGTTGAACTATTCTGTTTCGGCTCTTGTTCTTTCTCCAAATCCTGTTGTAATCCAGTCTCAAATAACCTCCCTGTAGGTGCCCATTCCTTCTTCTGAGCTTGATGTTCAGGTCTCCATTCATACTCAATCCCTATTTCCTTGAAGGTTATTGTCCCTTCATCATTGTAAGTAGCCAATTGGAGAGAATTTGGCCAGTGGCTCTCTAACTCTAACTCCACACACATTCTTGCATATACTATCCTAGACATCTTTGCCGTCGGTGTATCCATTAGGAGGCGATGACCCACGGCACTTGGAATTCTTCCCAACCCTTCCGTGGTGTAGTATTCTACTGGTATATTATGAAACCTAGCCCACACTGGGGCAACCTAACTTCTTCTTGTTCCCCCCATTCAGGCTCCACTTTCTCAGAAATAAGGGCTTTCCTTGGATATGTCGAGGGCCCCTGTCCAACACCATTTTCAACTCTTCCTCCAAATCAAACTTAAACAGAAAATTATTTGAACTCGTAATTAATGTTTCCTTGAGTCCAAACTTTACCCATGATTTTGCTAGTACTCTCTGAACCACAGGGAAAGTAGGACGTTTGCCAATAAAAAAGCCTATCAATGCTCACCTGAAATGTGCAGCTCCCTTCTTAGCTAGCTCTAGAGGGGGGATGACGAAGATCTGGTCCTCTTTGACCTCCAGGGGATAATAAGATAAAACTTTATCAGCTGTGGAGTCCACCATTCCATCTGACACTACTATCTTCTATGTTCTAATAGTTCCCGAGGTTTTGATCTCAAGGTTATTGGGGGTAGTGGCAGGATCAGTCTCCTGCTGACTGACAGATACGCCTTCCACTATTGGGGATTTTGTTGCTGAGGAGGTTTGGTTAGGGATGAGGGGAGGGTTAAGTTGCAGAGAAGTGGTGACGATGGGGTTTGGGTTAGTGTTTTGGTTGTGGGATCGATTAGGGATTTCGAGGGACGCTTTTTAATGGGAGGAAGGAACGAGGCCAGGTAAAGGGGAAAGAGGAGTTCGGGGATGGGTAGGAGAAGAGGATGAAGCCATGGTGGAGAAGCTGTTACCCACCCGTAATCTCAAAAGTTATGGGCCTCTCAGCTCTTTTGAGTTCTTAATACTTCTCTTTAAGCTAAAGTAGAGAGATTGAGATGATGCTTAATAGTTTTGATTAGTTTCAATGCTTTGACGAGGACAATCGATTCCTTTCAATCCTTTTTTCTTCTCTTTTAGTGTCTTTTTGTGTTTATGAGGAAAGAGTCACATCAATGATAGCATCGTGAGTGATAGCAATGATTAAAAAATTCAACTAGCTCGATTAGTGAAAATCTTGAACTTTTTGTTTCGGTTTTTAATTTTTATTTAATTACGTTAATAATTCTTATCGTTAAAAATTGATAAATTTATTAACTAATTGATTGATTTTGTAAATTAATCAATTTTTATAAATCAAAATAAGTCAATTAATTTTTATTTAACAGTCTTTTTTCAATTAAATTTTAAAATCTTTGACAAACACATTGAAACTCATCGAAATACATTGAAACTTATCGAAATTGTAACCAAGCATCGTTCATAATTAGAAAGTTTCCCTGACCCTTTTTTATTCAATCTTTAATTGGTTTTATTACAATTTAATACCAGTTGAATCTTTTAAACCTTAAACCTCTTATCTTACCGATTTAACTTTTTCAAATATTGAATCATCTTTGAAAGATTTAAAATAATAGATGAAATCTAAATTTATAGTTTTATGAAAAAGATTATTAATAAATTTATTAATTAGTTACATTTATAAATTTTTTCACCCAACTTGAAATTGTTAGATAAATTATAGATTAAGACTATAATATAATTTTTAATTAACTATTTTCGAATCTACAATTTGAACTAATACAAAATTGGGGTGTTAGGTTGAAAATATCATCAATGCAAAACCTAGAAATCATCTCATTTATTAGTTTT